>JAOSBO010013459.1:0-12734 GCA_027563915.1 Erythroxylum rotundifolium
ACTAACCCTATTTTACAATTCCATTTTCAATTCCAATTCTAATTTTCATATAACAAATTCATAACAAAATAACATAACTTACTTAGCCTTCAATTCAATCCAACAATTTCAAATTATCAACTTGAAAAATTCCATTGCAAAACCATGAAATTCCATTCCAAAACAATTCCAAACATTCAAAATTCCATTCCAAAAATTTTCAAACCAATCCTCATTCCAATTTCCATAACAATTCCAAATCAAAACAATCAATATTCACTAATTAATCCATTCCAAAATCGTTACTCTACCAATACCAAGTCACCAACACCAACTTCTTCAACAGTTCAACACTTTAACTTCAACCTCCAAATCCAATCCTCCACCCACTGACAGCATATTCATCAACACTAATACACAAATCTAAATCCATTCCAAAATCGTTACTCTACCAATACCAAGTCACCAACACCAAATTCTTCAACAATTCAACACTTCAACTTCAACCTCCAAATCCAATCCTCTACCCACTGACAGCATATTCATCAACACTAATACACAAATCTAAATCGACAAATCCAATCTAATCCATAACACAAAAAAATATTGCAAGATTTGCCACCAATTTTTGGAAACAACAAGAAGGAGAACAAATCAACTCATCAACCAACAAAATCAAGCATCAACACACCTAAAAAAAATTTTAATCGTTGGATGACTCGGGTCTTCTCTTCACTATTCAGGTTGGGGCTGCGGGTTGTCGGGACTTGTGAGCGTCGGAGGCCGAAGGGTCGATGGTGAGCGTCAGAGGGTCGGTGGTGGTGCGAGTTTGCGGTGATGTGGCGAGGAGGGGAGGTGCAGACTGCCAACTTCGCAAACCCAGATCTACACGATGAGGGCGAGGAGGAGAACCGGAGAAGACTACAAGCAAGCAGCGGCGGCAGCGAGACGATCCAGACGCTGGCGAGAGAGATGGTGAGAGCAAGAGAGTGAGAGAGAGAGGGTGAGTGTTAGAGAGAAGAGGAAGTGAGGAACAGAAGAAGCAGTTGGGGTCGAGGGGTAGATTTTAGGAAAATTTTGCTTTATTTGCAAATGGGTCCTCGAAAATTTTCAAATTTCTGAAATTGTATGGAATTTTTCGGTATATTGGGTACCGGTCGGTACCCAACGGAAAACCCTCGTACTGGCCTGTATTTTTGGCCAGTACTGAGGTTAGGATCCTGGTACCAATTTTCGGCCAATACGGTACCTTCCGGCTGGTATCGACCGGAACGGTACGGATCCCATAACACTACTCTCAACTACTATCTAATATAACGTTAAGTCTATATATACAAGTATTTTATTCATGAGACTTTTGTTTTTATGTTACTATTGAGTATTTCCTTATGACAAGGTGAAGTTCGCATTCAATATTTTAGATCTAAAAGAAGACGTTTAGTTAACCCTCAAATATTGGCGATGAACCATCAAACTTCGTTCATTCTTTTATCTCGACTTACCGATCACAATTACTTTTCACTCTCGACACAATTGCAATTCACAAAATTGAGTGTTCCAATCCCAATCCACTGCATGGATACATCAACACAATCGGATAATGAAAGGGGAATTGGGAATGTCACTAAACATGGTTGCTAAGAAGGTTCGAATATAGCGACAGAAAGAAGATTCTTCGCCGCGCTTAATACATTCATATAGTGCAGTAGTTCTCAGGGGACAGCTAGAAAACTCTGAAATGGGAGAAATTGCATAGCCTGATGCGGACCCCATTGACATTAAAGAAGGGAATATTCAAACACTGCAGGGGGAGTCTGGAGTGGGCATTGAACTATCCCAGAATTTTAAACAAAAACTGGATCAACAGTGGGCTGAGGCAGTGGTTGTCAAACTCCTGGGTTGTAGAATCGGCTGCCGGATGCTTTGCAATCGCCTGAAATTCCTGTGGCAACCAAAAGGACCTATGACAATCGTGGACCTAAACTATGATTTCTTTCTGGTTAATTCCATTGCAGAAGATGATTACCTTAATGTGTTAACTAATGGGCAGTGGATGATCTTCGGCCATGTACTTTTTGTCTAGTGGTGGTACCTAGCTTTCCGACCGTCACAAGGTAAGGTAACCGGAGCAGTTGTTTGGGTCCGCTTCCCAGAATTTCCCATTGCTCAGTATCATCTTCAGATTCTTGCAACCACGGGGAACTTAGTCGAGCAATCCATAAAAATTAACAAAACAACCAAGACAACCCAACGGGGTAAGTTAACAAGGGTAGCGGTGGATATCAACATAAGTTTACCTCTTCTGGATACAGTGGACATGGACGGTGAATCAATAAGGGTTGTGTACGAGAGCTTGACTCAGATATGTTTCTCTTGTGGCATGGTAGGGCGTGAAGCGGAGAGTTGTCCATTGCCCTTCAACAATAGGAAAGAACCAAGGAAACCATGACCCATAACGTGGCACGAGCGATGGAAACCACAATGGAGACAAGTGACAACACAACTGAAACTACTCCAGAGGGGACAACCAACATTTATGGACTGTGGATCAAGGTGCAATGGCACTCTTCACGTCAAACAAGCGCGCGCCAGCAACAACAGCATCATCGCGTCTCTAAGATTGAACATCAGGTAGGCAGCTCTAGGTTTGGAGTATTGTCAGAGCCAGATAGGACTGCCTCGCAGGCGACATCACCTCAACAACTTGCTCCAACACTAAAGAATCGTTTTACCTTAGATGCTTTCATGGATTAAATGGCAGGCCAACCGAAGGGACCCTCAACCTCAACTTATGGGCATAGGAAGCAAATCCAAGCAGGGCCAAAGGGTAAGGCTTTGGCCTATACGCCTAAACCTAGCCCTAAACAGAACCAGACCAATGGACAGGCCTCAAGCCTAGTAACCCAAACATAGATGCAACCTAATAGCACCAATACGCATCAAGTAATAACATTCCGCTCCCATCGAGACGTAATATGTGTTCGAATAGTCTCAGAAGAGCGAGAGGTGGGTCAAGGAACATCAGGCCAACCCATGGAAGGGCTGTAGGTACCAGAGGCCCCATGAGGGCCAGAGAAGGTAGGACTTATTTTACCTCCTTCGAGGCCACCCGATTGGACACTAGGTGAGGGAAGTGTAGTAGGCTCATCAAGTGTGTTAGAATTGAGCGACGTGAGAGTCGTAACGACATTGGAAGGCGATAACAACAGTTCACTAAAGGGATTCATGGATATTTCCTAGTCTTAGGAGTAGTTCGTTTTTTGAATCCGATTAATATGTCAATTCTTATTTGGAATTGTCAAGGGGCACAGGGAAAAGATTCCAAGCGATCTTGCGGAATTATATTCATCATTATCGACCAGGAATTTTGGTTCTAGTGGAAACTAGGATTAGTGGTAGACGAGCTCAAGCAGTCATCAACAATTTGGAGCTTGATTTTTCTTTCCGTGTCGAAGCTGAGGGATTTACTGGTGGAATCTGGTTGTTAATGAAAAAGGACTTTGAAGTCTCAATAGAGCTAGCCCATAGACAAATCATTCATACAAAAATCAAATGTGGAGAAATTGCGTTTGAATTATCGACAATCTATGGTAGCCCCTAAAAGTCAAACAAAAAATTCCTCTGGCCTATTCTGCACTGGCTCGGACAATCCATAACAATCCTTGGATTGTCGGAGGATATTTTAACTATAAATTCAATGCTGTGGACAAAAAAGGGGGTTTATAATCAATATAGGTGGTTAGAAAAGACTTCCGGGACTGGTTTCATGGAAGTGGATTGAATGACTTGGGGTATGTAGGATCGCAATTTACTTGGAGAAGAAGAAATATCCAAGTGCGACTAGATAGAGTGTTTGGCTCATCGTCGTGGTTGGAAGGATTTTCGCATACGATAAATTATCATTTACCCTTTATTGGATCTGATCACCGACCCATGTGGATTCAATACATCCGGCAAAGTTCCCAGGCCATAAGCCCCCCCAAGTTTCATTTTCAGTCAGCGCGGCTCGCTCATGAATTGTTTCCTAAGGAAGTTGCTGATAAATGACTCCCTCAAACTACGTCGTTCAGTAGTTCTATTCAACAGTTTTCCAACCACCTCATGCAATGGAATAAATCAGAGTTTGGGAATATATTCCATCATAAGAAATGACTTCTCACTCAATTGGGAGGTATACAAAGGGCATTACAACATGATGATTCAGAGTATTTATTGGCCCTGGAAGACAGATTAAGCGGGGAGTTAGTACAAGTGCTCTGTAAGGAAGAACTGTTCTGGCATCAACGAGCCAGATATGAATGGTTGTCCCACAGAGATTGCAATACTAAATATTATCACACGGTTGCCCTCACTAAGTGGCAAAAGGTAACAATAGAGAGGTTAGAGGACCAACATGGCAATATTATAACAGATACCACACAACTAACCACCATGATTCGAAACTATTTTGTTCATGTGTATACTGCTGACGAACGGTAAATCATAACATTTCCAGCGTCGCCAATTTTCCTTATCTTATCGTGGCGCAATTCATGCCCTCCATAACCCAGTAAACGCACCCGAAATTCAAACGACAGTCTTTGATATGAATCCCCACAAAGTACCCGATATAGATGGCTTTTTGACTCTATTTTTCCAATCTCAGTGGGGGACGGTACGACCACAAGTGGTGTCTTTTATACAGAAAATTTTTAACAATGAAATCTGGGAATAGGAATTGAACCGCCCATTCTTGTACTCATCCCTAAAGTCTCGTCCCCGAAGTTTCTTACACAACTTCGCCCTATCAACCTTTGTTCCGCACCTTATAAAATCATTTCAAAGGTGATAGTAAATCGATTAAAGCCCCACTCGATGGACTAGTGGCAAGTACTCAATACAGCTTTATTCCAGGTAGATATATAACTGACAATATTATTATTGGCCAGGAGATTATCCATTCGATAGGAAGAAAAAAGGAAAAAGGGGTAAATTGCCATTAAGGTTGATTTAGAGAAAGCCTATGATTGCTTGGAATAGGGTTTTCTTCATGACACTCTAAAGGAAATTGGCATCCCCCAATAATTATTAAGCATCATTATGAAATGTGTCACTATAGTTTCCATGTAAGTTGCGTGGAACGACTCTCTTTCTAATCATTTTAAACCTTTGAGAGGTATTCATCAAAGGGACTCGCTATCACCTTACCTTTTCGTCCTCTGCATGGAACGTCTGGGTCATCTTATCTCACACGTGGTGAGCTATGGTATGTGGAAACCGTTTAAATAGAGACACGCAAGTCCTTCCATTTCAAACCTTTTCTTTGCTGACGACCTAATCTTGTTTGGCAAAGCTACGGATACCTAGGCGATGATAGTCTCGAGCATTTTGGAGACTTTTTATTAGATGTTCGGACAAAAGGTTAGTAATACTAAAACGTGGGTTTTCTTTTCCAAAAATGTCCCATTGTAACAACAAAGGAGGCTTATGCAAGCTCTCCAGATCTAGTGAGCGACAAATTTGGGCAAGTACTTAGGCGTGCCCTTAATTCATGAGCGGTCGTCGAGAACTAAGTATCAATATACCTTGGATTGAGCACACCAAAAATTGACTGGGTGGCTAGCGCGAACATTGTTTATAGCAGGGCGCGTCACGTTGACTCAATCTGTGATCTCCTCACTTCCCACCTATACGATGCAAATGGTGCGACTGCCGCGTCAATTTTGTGATGACTTGGAAAAACTAATGTGGAACTTCATCTAGGCATCCCAAGATAGGCAGCAAAAAAATCATTTAGTCAATTGGGACGCAATTTTTCGTCCAAAACAATTAGGAGGGTTGGGGATTAAAAGTATTAGAGCCTCAAATGATGCCCTCCTCACTAAATTGGGATAGGCATTATTAACCAAGCCATTAACGTTATGGGTACATGTCCTTCGAACAAAATATTGTTTTCCTACACAGTGCATCCTGACAAAATTGAATAAACCAAGGGCCTCAATAATTTGGAGGGGTATTTCAGCTATATGGGAGTATGCCTGCCAAGGCATCAAATGAACGCTTGGAAATGGTCGTCGTATTATTTCTGGCTAGACCGTTGGCTGAACGATTGGGGGCCGCTCATTTTAGCAACTACAGCCCCCTACCTGACAATATGAGGACTGCAACAGTTCAAGATTGTGTGGGTGGGGAGGGCAATTGGAGCTGGAAGTTCTTATAGCCCTATCTACCTCCTATCATTTGTTCGATCATTGTGCAGATCCGGCCCCCGATTGAGAACATGGGCGAGGACCAAATTGTGTGGGGGCCCAGACAATATGGTAACTTCTCATTCGCATCTGCTTATGACTTGATAACAGATGTAGTGTCGGAGGGGCAAAACCTGATCTGAAAAGTCATTTGGAAATGGACAGGACCATAATGAATTCGTACATTCTTGTGGTTACTCGCCAAACGCAAACTACTAACCAACCAATAGAGTGTTACGAGGAATATAACACCAGATAATAGCTGTCAAGCCTATGGACTTGAAGAGACAATGATTGAACCGAAGTTTTCTATATTATTCAGTGGCATTTTTATAGTTTTTGTTGTATTTTTCAACTCTTTTTGTTGGATATTGTGCTTAATTTATTTCAAGTGTGCTTGTTTTGAATTAACATAGTTTGAGGGTAAAATTGTCATAATTAATTAGTAATTACACACACTTAGTTTATGGGACAATTGATATTGCAAACTATTGTTTTTCTTTGCAGGACACTCAAGAAGTAGAGCCAAGAGTGAAGACCAAGAAATTGCTGAGCCATTGAATCAAGAAAGAAAACCCCTCGGGACAAGTTAGCCATGGCAAACTCCTCACTTCGCCACGGCGAAAGATGTGAATCAACAGCCAAATGCATTGGGAAAAATTTGGCCGCAGCAAACCCATCACCTCGCTGCAGCGAAACCTTCAAATCAATAGCTTAGACACTCTGAGAAAATTTGGCCGCAGTGAACTCCTCACTTCACTGCAGCGAAACCTTCGAAACAGCAACCTGAAACTCGAGTCATTTTTGGAAAATCTACTTACCCATGCTTATGACCCGACTTGAACATCATTAAAAAAACCCTATTTTGGAATAAGTAGGGGGTGTCAGCTGGCAGAACTGAATTCTTCACTCTCTCCTTCATCATTTCTCTGCAAAAATCATCTTTTCTTCCTCTACATTTTCTTCCACTGTTCAACCTTCATCATGGGTGATTCACAAGCATTTCAAGTTATGAAATTTCTGAGTTCTATGAGTGGCTAGGCGTTTCTTCTTCTCTTGAAGGTGCAGCGATGGTTGGAGTTCAATGGGCTGAAAAAGGGGAGTAGCTTAATCCATAGTTCAGCTATGAATTTATATATCCTAGCTCTTGGATTTATGATTTGTAGATGAGCTATTTGATTATAGTTTTAATCAAGTGTTAGATATTCATTATGTGTTGGATGGATTGGTATTTGCAGAACATTGAGCTTTAATGTATGAAGTTTCATATATGTCTATTTGAAATCTTTTTGATTCTCTATTATCTTGCACGGTTATGTTTGATGTTGAGATGATTTTAGATTACATTTGACTGATTGCATTGGCTAATCCAACTACACACACTAAGAGCGCTTAACGGGATTTTAAAAAATGAGGTTTCATTGATTAAGATCCTGGACTTGAAAAGTCTATCAAGGTTCACATTTTTGAAGCTTAGTGATTTCTACTCTCTCTTTAACCATTTCGAACAATGATCACCAAAACTCACTTTCAAGAGGACTTTATCATTATATAGTCTTTGTGTTTTTCAACCTTCAGTTTTATATCTCCCTAAAATCCAAAAACATTTGTTTTTACATTTGAATTAGTTCTATCAATCAGTTTGAAAATCAAAAACCCCCTTTCCTCCGAATTAGTTTGTATAGCATGACATATAGGTTAATTTAGATTCAATTGTTTAGGTTCCAATTAAGTGAACGACCCAAGGTTGCACCCTATAGTGCAATTCTTAGAATTCTTAGATTCAGCCTCTAAGAGCTTAGCATAACAAAGGTTAAATCAAATGATGTTACTGCTGGGGAACCAAGCAATTGGTTCTCTAGGTTATCTTCTGTAATATTTGCTGTTAAGGATAGTTAAGAGTCTTTAGATTGCATTCTAGATCGTTTAGTTTCACACCTGTTAATAGCATAGGTTTTCATTTTGTTTAGCATCTTAATTTTTGCAAACACAACATAGATACTGATTTCTTTTCAATTTCCAAACTTAGCATTTTACTTCTGCATAGTTCAGAGTCTATTTGTTGCATTTGGTGCAAGTTCGCCACGGCCAACTTTTTGTTTCGCTGCGACCAACTCTTCAGGATCTTACAAGGATCCCTTTTAAGAAATTTATGCCGCGGTGAACTATTGACTTCGCTGCGGCTAACTCTTTTGCATAGCTCTGAAGTGTTCTTCACTTGTGCATTTATACTTTCATATCACACACGCTTGCATCCATCATATCTCATCTTTTTACCTAATTTTGTGAACTTGCAAGTCAATTTTGTTCATTTTTAAATTCTTTTGAATTTTTCCTTTGCATGCCCCGAAAAACCACACTCCTACCCTTAGACCACGAAATTGAGAAAAACCTGAGAAAAGTTAGGAAGGAAAAAAGAGTAGAAGGGACAAGCAAGGTAGTGGAGTCTAGCCTATTAAGCAGTGAGAGTGAGTCATTAGAAAGAGAGACAATGGCAGTTAATTTGCAAAACTAACACCTCGATGCCAACCCACCTAGAAATGGTGATAATGGAGGTAATGGAGAGCAGGAGAGGATTGATGAGAATAATGGCAACCTTAGAAGGAGGACCATTAGGGAAGCTATAACCTCTGATGTTAATTATGCTCCTTTTACTGCTGCTTGCCCTAATTTTGATGTGAATTTTGAGATAAAAGGATTGCTTATTAACTCTCTTCCTAAATTTCATGGTTTGAAGGGAGAAGATCCGTACATTCACCTGCAATCACTGTCTATGATTTGTCAGAGCATGAAACTGACGGGAGCTTCTTTAGATCAAGTGCTGTGGAAATTTTTTCATTTGTCATGGAGGGTAAAGCAAGGGAGTGGTACATGAGTCTTCCAAGACATGTGGCAAACACTTATCACAGCTGGGGAAATTTGAGGAAGGCATTTTTGGAGAAGTATTTTCCTGCTTCCAGAACTTCATCAATGAGAAAGGAAATCTACTCAGCTCGACAAGACTTTGATGAGTCTCTCTATGATTACTGGAACCATCTTCAAGTTCTATTGTCATGGTGCCCTCACCATCAAATACCAGATAAGCAGTTGGTGCAATATTTTTATGATGGACTGAAGAGTCAAGACAAGGGTATGTTAGATGCAGCCTCAGGAGATTCACTGACAGATCTCACCGCTGAAGAGGCTTGGGATCTGATTAAGAAGATGACTCTGAATCACCAATAGTACAGTGCAAGAGAGACTAGAGGTGTACATGAGTTGGGAGCTTCAACAGTAAACTCTAGAAAAATGGAGAGTCTCGAGTCTAAGGTAGAATCTTTGGAAAACAAAATGACTACTCAGCTGGCCCTCATTACTATGGAGTTGAAAAATATGAGCGTGCATCGTCCACAAACTCCTATGGACCTTACTGCACCAAGTTACGAAACTTGTGGGTCCGTGATGAATATTGCTAGTGTCTGCCCTAATAGATATGAAGAGGTATCTACTGTTTATCAGGGGAGCCAAATCAGAAGTGGGATCCATACTTTAATACATATAACGAGGGATGGATAGTTGGAGAAGTGACGACACTGGACCTTCAAACAGATTCCAGAGAAGTGGAGGGGCTGGTCCATCTACTAACCAGTTCCCGAACCAACAAAAAGCTTTGACTATTCCACAAAAGGAAGTCACTAATCAACTCTTGCATAATATGATGGCATTGATGAAAGACGAGAGGACTTCCACTGACAACCAGTTCAATTCTATAGCCTCTCTGATCCAACAAGACTCATCCAAGAATGCTGCTAGATTCAATGCTTTAGAGAAAAGAATGGAGCAATGGGAGAAAAAGACAGAAAATAACAACTCCTATATCACTCAATTATCCAATAATATGAGTGAGTAATAAGCTAAGAGTAGTGGCACTATTCCCTCAATCACTGTTATAAATCCTAAGGGTTTGAATGCCATCACTCTTCGAAGTGGGAAGCAAGTGAAATTCCAGGATTCAGATGAGGAAGTAGTTGAGGAAGAGATTGAATATGATGAGTTGTCTTCCAAGCTGGACAAGACGAAGAATTCTAAAAATGCTAAGCATTATTGGCTGAAAAGAAGTCCATAATTTCAAATAACAAAGGAACAAATCTTGAGAGCAACAATGAACAAGACCCAGCAAGCACTACAAGAAAACAGTGTATTAGCGACAGAAAATACCAACAGAATTGACAAATATTCTGTCGGTATTGAACGTTACTGACGGAATATACCGACAGACAAAAATGTCAGAAATTCGGCCGTAGCTAACCTTACTGATGGTAAAGAAACTTTCTGTTAGTAAGTTTAACGACGGAAATAAAGTGACCGTCGATGATTTCAACAGAAAAGTTACCGACCATCACACGTTTTTCGTCGGTAAGGTCAACTTTTCAATGCTAATTTTACCGACGGTAAGTTGCTAAACCGTATGTAAATTTAGCATCGGAATGTTTTTAGTATCATTGGTAAAGTTACTGATGGTAACATTATTTCCGTCGGTAAATAAGCTTACTTATTACTGACGAACAATATGGTCCATCGGTATAGTGTATAAACAGTTACCGACAGAAATTACCAATTTTTTCGTCGGTAAAGTTTTTTATTAAATTTTTTAAAAATATATATATTTCTATTATATTTAAATTATAACCATCAGAAAATTGTATTAACTAGATATTTTTAATATATATTTAATTAGATAGAAATAATTAAATAAAAATTTTGATTAATGATTAAAAATTAAAATATCTTAATTGATAATAAAACGTTACATTGTAAATAATAATATCTGTAATACAAAGTAAATGACCAATCCTACACTAATGATCAGGAGCTGGTGGATAGTCTGGTAGGTGCGGTGACCTGCTGCCCTTGCCCTTCAATTCATCGATCTCCCGACGGAGCCGAGCGTATAGGTCCAACGACTGTTGTTGCGCTGCTAATGTCTGTTGTTACGCAACCACCGACTCTTGCAACTGACGCACCTCTTCCAATGTCTGTTGCAACTGAGTAGACAATGTCTGCATTATGCTCTCAAGCGCCTCCACTTTGTTGGATCACCTAGCAGATGTTGCTGTACTCGACGTGGAGGATTGTGAATAACAAATGATCCTAGTCCGAATATCTTCCCACGACGATCCCTACCACCAACTACTTCCAAGCAAGTGTCAGCCTCATCAACATTTTCGGATTGCTGAGACCACCGCTCAATAGTTTCTTGTATTTGGTGCTATCAAAAAGCAATGTTATATATTAGTAAGTGATAATTATGAAGAATATTATTAATATTAAATCATAAATTTCACTTACATTTACTTCTCTACAATGTTCATTGACAAATGTCACCCCGTCATACTTCTTAGTATGCGTGTGTAGAAACAGTTGACAGGGTGTAGGTGCCACGCCCAAACACTTTTCTTGCATAGGAATAAAATATTAATTATAACTAAAATAGATTTTATAAAACAAATTCAATTAAAATAAAGCAGTCAATTAAAATAGATTCTTACATTTCTTTGTGCATGCTCTTGGTGGGTAATAGATCCTCCCGTATGTACGGGAAGACTCTCTCCCTCGAGTCCTCCACATCTGTTGGCCGAATTATACTGTGAAATCGACATCGTCGCAGGTGATGTCCAATACGCCAGCCAACGACTCCAAATGTCTTCAGAAATAAAAGGCAGTCGTACAGTCGCCCTACGTAACGCACCAACGAAATCGCGATATCGTGTACGCACTCTTGACTCCCATGCTCGACATACAATCTCGTCCAATTGAGGATCCCAAAAAAATTATTTCTTTAACAAAAGGAAACATATTTGATAAATATTATTGATGTAATAATAGTTATCAAATTAATGTAAAAAATTAATATTAAAAAAAGAAATAATTAATTCTATCATACCTCAAACTCATGACAATAGAATTCTTTTGTGGCCTGAGAGATATTCTTCCAACAATAGCCCTCAGGATCAATCTTTTCCTTAAATTTTGATGTCATATTCCTCGAACAGAGTCCAGATGAAACAAACATGTAATATAAAAAAATAAATTTATACCATTTTTAAAATTGTAACATATAACTTAATTATAACATGTAATGGTAAATGTATTTTCACTTACAAATTATTTACTCCTATGATGTATTTTCTTCCATCGGGTCCCTCAACTCCAGGTTGGCGACCGTCTCCTTCATCCGCATTATTTACCCCTAATATCTCTGTCAATATAGGGGGACTAAATGATGAAGGAGTGGTAGATGGTGTAGCCTCCTCAGCTAGTGTAGTAGGTGGAGGGGGTGGAGGTGAATCATCAGTAGGTGCTGCAGCACGAGATCCTTCACTTCTACAGTATGAACCTCTAAATCTTGGTCTAAAAAATAGAGGTCTGCCACCAGTACCTTGTCTTCTCTTTGGTGCCATATTTCAACTTAAAATCAAATTTTGATTGAAGTTTATAGAAATAATACATTTTCATTTCAATAATTTATTCAATATATTGAAAAGGAAA
>JAOSBO010013531.1:0-32433 GCA_027563915.1 Erythroxylum rotundifolium
GACCTTAGGAAAGTGACAAGTGTAAAGTTGCCTTTATTATGTGTCAGAAGTAAGTTTGAGTAATTCAAGAGTTAAAAGGGGGTTTGTTGTTTTCCTAAGTTCTTTCCCTGTTATCATCTTCTCCGAATTTCTTTCCATACACTGAGTTTTCCATCAAACTCCTTCCGAGAGTTAACTTTGATTTTTTTCATATCCCTCACCACTTCCTCTACCACTAAGTGTTTCTTCTTCCCTAAGAAAAATCAAAAGTTGGTTAGTGTTCATAAAGGATTACGTGATTTTGCATGAAGTTAGGGCTTTAGGAATAGTTGAAGATCTTGGAGTTTTGAACAAGTAAGTAGTGAATAAATTCTTTAGAGTTGGAGTTGAAATTTTGATATGAAAATTCCATGAATTTACTTTACTGATCTAGATGGATTTTGATAAAATGGTCTTCACAAAAGTCACAGATATTTCTTTTAGCTTTTCAAAGATATATATAGCATCAATTTTTTGGATATCTGAGCTGAAAGTTATGGTCCTTATAAAGGAAGATATATCTTCTGTCTTTTTGCTTCTTCTGTGATG
This sequence comes from Erythroxylum rotundifolium, assembly GCA_027563915.1. Classification (NCBI taxonomy): domain Eukaryota; kingdom Viridiplantae; phylum Streptophyta; class Magnoliopsida; order Malpighiales; family Erythroxylaceae; genus Erythroxylum; species Erythroxylum rotundifolium. The sequence goes on from JAOSBO010013531.1 coordinate 568, forward strand.
ACATCATCTTCTTCCACGTTTTGCTTCTTGTGTGATGATGTCATCTTCTTCCATGTTCTGCTTCTTCTGTGATTACGTCATCTTCCTCTGTGTTTCTTATGTGATGACATCATCTTCTTTTGTGTTTTGCTTCTTCTATTTTTCGTCTATCTTTTTCCATTTGATTTGCCTTTTCATTTGGCTTCTTCTGTACCTATCTTATGTTCCATTTTTGACCTTATAGAATATAGAATCTATCTTTGAGTTCTTCAAGAAAGTTGTAGATCTTGAAGTTCTCTTTCGAACCATATGAAGAACCCCTTAATCAGATATTTTTATAGAAAGTTATAGCAATTTCCCCATTTCATCGCCTTTTTCCATTTGGTCTGCCATTCCATTTGGCTTCATCTGTACCTAGCTTCTGTTTCATTTTTGACACTTCAGAAGATAGAATCTATCTTTGAGGTCTTCAGCAAAAGTTGTAGATCTTGAAGTCCTCTTTAAAACCACATAAAGAACACCTTAATAACATATCTTTATGGAAAGTTATAGCAATTTTTCCATTTCGTCTATCGTTTTCCATTTGGTCTGCCTTTTCATTTGACTTCATCTGTACCTATCTTCTATTCCATTTTTTACCCTTCAAAAGATATAATCTGTCTTTTAAGTCTTCAGGAAAGTTGTATATCTAGAAGTCCTCTTTCTAACCATATAAATAACACCATAATCCCATAACTTCAGGGAAAGTTATAGCAATTTTTCCGTTTCATCTGTCTTTTTCCATTTGGTCTGCCTTTTCATTTGGCTTCGGCTGTACCTATTTTCTGTTCCATTTTTGACCCTTCAGAAGATAGAATCTAATTTTTAGGTTTAACAATATTTGTAGATCTTGAAGTCCTATTTCAAACCATATAAAGAACACCTTAATAAGATATCTGTAGGGAAAGTTATAGTAATTTTCCAATTTCGTCTGTCTTTTTCCGTTTGGTCTGCTTTTCATTTGGCTTCTTCTGTACTTATCTTCTATTCCATTTTTTACCCTACCAAAGATAGAATCTATCTTTTAGGTTTTTGGAAAAGTTTTAGATATTGAAGTCCTCTTTGAAACCATATAAAGAACACCTTAATCGGATATTTTTAAAGAAAGTTATAGTAATTTTCCCATTTCATCTGTCATTTTCCATTTGGTCTGCATTTTCATTTGACTTATTCTATACCTATCTTCTGTTCCATTTTTGACCTACAGAAGATATAATTTATCTTTGAGGTCTTCAAGAAAGTTGTAGATCCTGAAGTCTTCTTTTGAACCATATAAATAACACCTTAATCCAATATCTGTAGGGAAAGTTATAGCAATTTTCCATTTTATCTATCTTTTTCTATTTGGTCTGCCTTTTCATTTGGCTTCGTCTGTACCTATCTTCTGTTCCATGTTTAACCCTCCAAAAGATAGAATCTGTATTTAGGTCTATAAGAAATTTGTATATCCTGAATTCCTATTTCAAACCATATAAAGAACACCTTAATAAGATATCTGTAGCGAAAGTTATAGAAATTTTCCAATTTTATCTTTCTTTTTTCATTTGGTCTGCCTTTTCATTTGACTTCGTCTACACCTATTTTCTATTCCATTTTTGAACCTTCAAAAGATAGAATTTGTCTTTCACATCTTCAGAAAAGTTATAGATCTTGAATTTTTATTTTAAACCATATAAAGAACACCTTAGTAAGATATCTGTAGGGAATGTTATAGCAATTTTTCTATTTTATTTTATTTTTCCATTTAGTCTACCTTTCCATTTGGCTTCATTTGTACCTTTTTTTTCCATTTTTGACCTTCCAAAATATAGAATATATCTTTTAGGTCTTTAGGAAAGTTGTAAATCTCAAAGTTTTCTTTCAAACATTTTAAAGAAAACCTTAATAAAATATCTGTACGAAAAGTTATAGCAATTTTTCCATTTCATCTGTCTTTTTCTATTTGGTCTGCATTTTCATTTGGCTTTGTCTGTACCTGTATTCTGTTCCATTTTTGACCCCTTAAAAGATAGAATCTGTCTTTGAGATCTTCTAGAAAGTTTTAGAACTTGAAGTTCTTTTTTGAATAATATAAATGAAACCTTAATTCGACATCTGTAGGAAAGGTATAGCAATTTTTTCATTTCGTTTGTCTTTTTCCGTTTGGTCTGTCTTTTCATTTGGCTTCTTCTGTACCTATCTTCTGCTCCATTTTCAACCCTTCAAAAGATAGAATCTATCTTTTAGGTCCTAAGGACAGATGTAGATATTGAAGTCCTCTTTTGAAAAATATAATGAACACCTTAATCTTATTTCTTTAGGGAAAGTTATAGCAATTTTTCCATTTCATCTGTCTTTTTCCATTCGGTCTGCATTTTCATTTGGCTTCGTCTATACCTATCTTCTATTCCATTTTTGACTCTTCAAAAGATAGAATCTGTCTTTATGGTCTGCATAAAAGTTACAGATCTTCAAGTCCTCTTTCTAACCATATAAAGTACATCTTAATCTGATATCTTAGTGAAAGCTATAGCAATTTTCCCATTTCATCTGTCTTTTTCCATTTGGTCTGCCTTTTCATTTGGCTTCGTTTGTACCTATCTTCTGTTCCATTTTTCACCCTCCAGAAGATAGAATCTGTCATTTAAATCTTCAGGAAAGTTGTAAATCTTGAAGTTCTCTTTCAAACCATATAAAGAACACCTTAATAAGATATCTGCAGGAAAAGTTATAGAAATTTTCCAATTTCGTATGTCTTTTTCCATTTGGTCTGCTTTTTCATTTGGCTTCGTCTCTACCTACCTTCTGTTGTATTTTTGACCCTATAGAAGGTAGAATCTGTCTTTGAAGCCTTTAGCAAAGTTGTAGATCTTGAAGCTTTCTTTCAAACCATATAAAGACGACATATTTACGGAAAGTTATAGTAATTTTTCCATTTCATCTGTCTTTTTCTATTTGGTCTGCCTTTTCATTTGGCTTCTTTTGTACCTTTTTTTTAATCCATTTTCAAACCTTCAGAAGATAAAATCTATCTTTGAGGTCTTCAGGAAATCTGTAGATGTTGAAGTTCTCTTTTAAACCATATAAAGAACACCTTATTCCAATATCTTTAGGGAAAGTTATAGCAATTTTTCCATTTCATTGGTCTTTTCCCATTCGGTCTACCTTTTCATTTGGCTTTGTCTATACCTATCTTGTTTTCCATTTTTGACCCTTTAGAAGATAGAATCTATCTTTTAGGCATTCAAGAAAGTTGTATATCTTGAAGTCCTATTTCTAACGATATAAAGAAAATCTTAATCTGATATCTGTAACGAAAGTTGTAACAATTTTCCCATTTCATATGTCTGTTTCCATTTGGTCTGCCTTTTCATTTGACTTCATCTATATCTATTTTCTGTTCCATTTTTTACCCTTCAAAATTTGGAATTTGGCTTTTAGATCTTCAGAAAAGTTTTAGATCATGAAGTCCTCTTTCAAATCATATAAAGAAAATCTTAATAAGATATCTGTAGGCAAAGTTATAACAATTTTCTCATTCCATCTGTCGTTTTCCAGTTGGTCTTCCTTTTCATTTGGGTTTTTCTGTAACTATCTTTTGTTCCATTTTTGACCATTTAGGAGACAAAATCTGTCTTTAAGATCTTGAAGAAAGTTGTAATTCTTGAAGTCCTCCTTCAAACCATATAAAGAACATCTTAATCTAATATCTGTAGGGAAACTGATAGCAATTTTTTCATTTCATCTGTCTTCTTCCATTTGGTCTACCTTTTCATTTGGCTTCTTCTGTACCTATATTCTTTTGTATTTTTGTCCCTATAGAAGATAGAATCTGTCTTTTAGGTCTTCAGGAAAGTTGTAGATCTTGTAGTCCTCTTTTGAACCATATAAACAACACCTTAATTAGATATCTCTCAGAAAAGCTATAGCAATTTTCCCATTTCGTCTGTCTTTTTCCATTTGGTTTGCCTTTTCATTTAGCTTCGTCTGTACCTATCTTCTGTTCCATTTTTTTGTCTCTACTGTAGATAGAATTTATCTTTGAAGTCTTCAAAAAGCTGTAGATCTTGAAGTCTTCTTTCAGACCATATAAATAACACCTTAATTCGATATCTGTAGGAAAGTTATAGCAATTTTCCCATTTCATCTGTCCTTTTACATTTGGTCTGCCTTTTCATTTGACTTCATCTGTACCTATCTTCTGTTCCATTTTTGACCCTTCAGAAGATAGAATCTATGTTTTAAGTCCATATAAACGTTGTAGATCTTGAAGTTATCTTTCAAATCATATAAAGAATACCTTAATAAGACATTTTTAGGGAAAGTTATAGCAATTTTCCCATTTCATCTGTCTTTTTCCATTTGGCCTGCCTTTTCATTGGGCTTTGTCTATACCTATCTTCTGTCATTTATTGACCCTTCAAAAGATAGAATCTATCGTTGACGTCTTCAGAAAAGTTGTAGATTTTGAATTTCTTTTTCTTAACATATAAAGAAAACTTTAATAAGATATCTTAGGGAAAGTGATAGCAATTTTTCCATTTCATCTGTCTTTTTTCGATTTGGTATGTCTTTTCATTTGGCTTCATCTGTACCTATTATCTGTTCCATTTTTGATCATTTAGAAGATAAAATTTTTCTTTGTAATCTTCAAAAAAGTTGTAGTAATTATCCCATTTCATCAGTATTTTTCCATTTGGTCTGCCTTTTTATTTGACTTCGTCTGTACCAATCTTTTTCTCCATTTTTTACTCTATAGTAGATAGAATCTATCTTTGAATTTTCAAGAAATTTGTAGATCTTGAAGTCCTCTTTCGAACCATATAAAGAACATCTTAATTCGATATATGTAGGGAAAGTTATAGAAAATTTCCCATTTCGTCTTTCTTTTTCCATTTGGTCTGCCTTTTCATTTGGCTTCATCTGTACCTATCTTATGTTCCAGTTTTGACCCTATAAAACATAAAATCTATCTTTGAAGTCTTCAGAAATGTTGTAGATCTTGAAGTCCTCTTTCGAACCATTTAAAGAACACCTTAATTCGGCATCTGTTGGGAAAGTTATATCAATTTTCCCATTTCATCTTTCTTTTTCCATTTCGTGTACCATTTCATTTGGCTTCGTCTGTACCTATCTTCTGTTCCATTTTTGACCCTTCAGAAGATATAATTTGTCTTTTAGGTCTTCAGAAAAGTTGTAAAGTCCTCTTTCAAACCATATAAAGAAGAACTTAATAAGATATCTTTATGGAAAGTTATAGCATTTTTCCCATTTCGTCTGTTTTTTTCCATTTGGTCTGCCTTTTCATTTGGCTTCGTCTGTACCTATCTTCTGTTCCATTTTTTACCCTTCAGAAGATATAATCTATCTTTTAAATCTCAATAAAGTTGTATATCTTGAAGTCCTCTTTCAAACCGTATAAAGAACACCTTAATAAGATATCTGTAGGGAAAGTTAAAGCAATTTTCCCATTTCATCTGTCTTTCTCCATTTGGTCTGCCTTTTCATTTAGCCTCGCCTATACCTATATTCTATTCCATTTTTGACCCTGTAGAAGATAGAATCTGTCTTTGAAGTCTTCTAGAAAGTTTTAAATCTTGAAGTTTTCTTTCTAACAATATAAAGAAAACCTTAATTTGACATCTGTATTAGAAGTTATAGAAACTTTTTCATTTTTTCTGTATTTTTCCATTTGGTCTGCCTTTTCATTTGGCTTCTTCTGTACCTATTTTCTGTTCCATTTTTAACCCTTCAGAAGATAGAATCTATCTTTGAGATCTTCAAAAAAGTTGTAGATGTTGAATTCCTCTTTTGTGCCATATAAAAAAAACCATAACCTGATATCTTTCGGGAAAGTTATAGAATTTTTTCGATTTTGTCTATCTTTTTCCATTCAGTCTTCCTTTTCATTTGGCTTCGTCTATACCTGTCTTCTATTCCATTTTTTCCCCTCCAGAAGATAGGATCTGCCTTTGAAGTCTTTAAAAAAGTTGTAGATCATGAAGTCCTCTTTCTAACCATATAATGTACATCTTAATCCGATATCTATAGGGCAAGTTATAGCTATTTTCTCATTTTGTCTGTCTTTTTCCATTTGGTATGCCTTTTCATTTGGCTTCGTCTGTACCTCTCTTCTGTTCCATTTTTGTCCCTCCGGAAGATAGAATCTATCTTTCAAATCTTCAAAAAAGTTGTAGATCTTGAAGTCTTCTTTTAAACCATATAAAGAACACCATAACAGGATATTTTTAGTGAAAGTTACAACAATTTTCCCGTTTCATCTATCTTTTTCCATTTCGTTTATCATTTGGCTTCATCTGTACCTATTTCTGTTCCATTTTTGACCCTATGAAAGATAGAATCTATCTTTGAAATCTTTAAGAAAGCTATAGACCCTGAAGTTTTCTTTCTATCCATATAAAGAAAACCTTCATCTGACATCTGTAAGGAAAGTTATAGCAATTTTTCCATTTGATTTGTCTTTTTCAATTTGGTCTGCCTTTTCATTTGGCTTCTTCTGTACCTCTCCCCTGTTCCATTTTTGACCCTGTAAAAAATAGAATCTGTCTTTGAGGTACTGAGTAAAGTTGTAGATCCTGAAGCTTTCTTTCTAACCATATAAAGAAAAACTTAATCCGACATTTGTAGTGAAAGGTATTGAAGTATTCTTTTAAACCATATAAAGAACACCTTAATCACATATCTGTAGGAAAAGTTATAGCCATTTTCCCATTTTGTCTCTCTTTTTTCATTCGGTCTGTCGTTTAATTTGGCTTCGTCTATACCTGTATTCTGTTTCATTTTTTACCCTTCAAAGGATAGAATCTGTCTTCAATGTCTTCGAAAAGTTTTATATCTTGAAGTCCTCTTTCTAACCATATAAATAACATCTTAATCCGATATTTGTAGGGAATGTTATAGCAATTTTCCCATTTCATCTATCTTTTTCCATTTGGTCTGCTTTTTCATTTAGCTTCATCTGTACCTATCTTCTGTTCCATTTTTGACCCTCTAGAAGATATAATATGTGTTTTAAATCTTCAGAAAAGTTGTAGATCTTGAATTGCTCTTTCTTTCAAACCATATAAAGAACACCTGGATAAGATATTTGTAGGGAAAGTTATAGCAATTTTTTCATTTCGTCTGTCTTTTTCCATTTAATCTGCCTTTTCATTTGGCTTCGTATATAACTGCCTTCTATTCCATTTTTTTACCCTTTATAAGATAGAATATGTCATTAAGGTCTTCAGAATAGTTACAGATCTTGAATTTCTCTTTCGAACCATATAAAGAACACCTTAATCTGATATCTTTACGGAAAGTTATAGTAATTTTCCCATTTCATCTGTCTTTTTACATTTTGTCTGCCTTTTCATTGGCTTCTTTTGTATCTATATTCTATTCCATTTTTGACCTTATAGAAGATAGAATCTATCATTCAAGTCTTCTAGAAAGTTGTAGATCTTGAAATCATCTTTTGATCCATATAAAGAACACCTTAATCAAATATCAATAGAAAAAGTTATAGTAATTTTCCCATTTCCTCTGTGTTTTTCCATTTGGTCTTCCTTTTCATTTGGCTTCGTCTGTACCTATTTTTGTTAGATTTTTTAATCTTTAGTAGATAGAATATATCTTTTTGGTTTTCAACAAATTTTTAGATCTTGAAGTCCTCTTTCAAACCATATGAAGAACACCTTAATTTGATATCTGTAGGGAAAGTTATAGTAATTTTTCCATTTCAGCTTTCCTTTTCCATTTGGTCTGCCTTTTCATTTCGCTTCATCTGTATCTATCTTATATTCCATTTTTATACATACAGAACATAGAATCTATCTTTGAGGTCTTAAGAAAACTTTTAGATCTTGAAGTTTTCTTTCGAACCATATTAATAATCCCTTAATTCAATATCGATAGGGAAAGATATAGCAATTTTTCCATTTCATCTTTCTTTTTCCATTTGGTGTGCCCTTTCATTTGGCTTTGACTGTACCTATCTTCTTTTCCATTTTTGACCCTTCAAAAGATATAATTTATCATTTAGGTCTTCAAGAAAGTTGTAAATCTTGAAGTTCTCTTTCAAACTGTATAAAGAATACCTTAATAAGATCTATATGGAAAGTTATAGCAATTTTCTCATTTCGTCTTTCTTTTTCCATTTGGTCTGCGTTTTCATTTGGCTTCGTCTATACCTATCTTCTGTTCCATTTTTCACCATCCAGAAGATAGAATCTGTCTTTTAAAACTTCAATAAAGTTGTGGACCTTGAAGTCCTCTTTCAAACCATATAAAGAACACCTTAATAAGATATCTTTAGGGAAACTTATAGCAATTTTCCCATTTCATCTGTCTTTTTCCATTTGGTCTGCCTTTTCATTTGGCTTCGTCTGTACTTATCTTCTCTTCCATTTTTGACCTTTTAGAAGATAGAAGCTGTTTTTTAAATCTTCAAGAATGTCGTAGATCTTGAAGTCCTCTTTCTTTCAAACCGTATAGAGAACACCTTGATAAGATATCTGTAGGGAAAGTTATAGCAATTTTCCCATTTCGTCTGTCTTTTTCCATTTGCTTTGCCTTTTCATTTGGCTTCATCTATAACTATCTTTGGTTCCATTTTTGACCCTTCAGAAGATATAATTTGTCTTTTAGGTCTTCAAAAAGTTATAGATCTTGAAGTTCTCTTTCAAACCATATAAAAACACCATAATAAGATCTCTTTAGTGAAAGTTATAGCAAGTTTCCCATTTCATCTGCCTTTTTCCATTTGGTCTGCCTTCTCATTTGACTTCGTCTGTACCTATCTTCTGTTCCATTTTTGACCTTGTAAGAGATGGAATCTGTCTTTCAATTCTTAGGTAAAGTTGTAGATCTTGAAGTTTTCTTTCTAAAAATATAAAGAAAACCTTAGTCTGATATCTTTAGGGAATGTTATTGCAATTTTTCCATTTCATCTTTCTTTTTCCATTTGGTCTACCTTTTCATTTGGCTTCTTCTGTACTTATCTTCTAATCCATTTTTAATCCTTCAGAAGATGGAATCCATCTTTGAGGTCTTGAAAAAAGTTATAGATATCAAAGTACTCTTTTGGACCATATAAATAAAACCTTAATCCAATATCTTTATGAAAAGTTATAGCAATTTTCCCATTTTGTTGTCTTTTTCCATACGGTCTGCCTTTTCGTTTCGCTTCATCTGTACTTGTATTCTGTTCCATTTTTTTCCATTCAGAAGATTGATTCTGCCTTTAACGTCTTAACAAAGGATGTAGATCTTGAGGTCTTCTTTTTAACCATATAAAGTGCATCTTAATCTGATATTTGTAGGGAAACTTATAACAATTTTCCCATTTCATCTGTCTTTTTCCATTTGGTATGCTTTTTCATTTGGCTTCGTCTTTACCTATCTTCTGTTCCATTTTTTACCCTACAAAAGATAGAATCTATCTTTTAAATCTTCAAGAAAGCTGCAGATCGTGAAGTCCTCTTTCAATCCATATAAAGAAAAAATTAATAAGATATCTTTAGTGAAAGTTATAGCAATTTTTCCGTTTCATCTGTCTTTTTCTATTTTGTCTGCCTTTTCATTTGGCGTTGCCTGTACCTATCTTCTATTCCATTTTCGGTCCTATAAACGATAGAATCTATGTTCGATGTCTTCAAGAAAGCTGTAGATCCTAAAGTTTCTTTCTAACCATATAAAGAAAACCTTAATCCAACATCTGTGGTGAAAGTTATAGTAATTTTTCCATGTCATTTTTCTTTTTCAATTTTGTCTGCCTTTTCATTTGGCCTCTTTTTTACCTATATTCTGTTCCATTTTTGACCATGTAAAAGATAGAATCTGTCTTTGAGGTCTGCATGAAAGTTGTAGATCATGAAGTTTTCTTTCTAACCATGTAAATAAAACCTTAATCTAACATATGTAGGGAAAGGAATAGCAATTTTTTCATTTCATCTGTTTTTTTCAATTTGGTCTGCCTTTTCATTTGGCTTCTTCTGTACCTATATTCTGTTCTATTTTCAACGCTTTAGAAGATAGAATTTGTCTTTAAGGTCTGGAGAAAAGTTGTAGATATGGAAGTTCTATTTTGAACCATAGAAAGAACACCATAATCAGATATTTGTAGGGAAAGTTATAGCAATTTTCCCACTTTGTCTGTCTTTTTCTATTCGATCTGCCTTTTTATTTGGCTTCCTCTATACCTATTTTCTGTTCCATTTTTGACCCTTCAGAAGATAGAATCTGTCTTTGATGTCTTCTTCAAAGTTGTATATCTTGAAGTCATCTTTCTAACCATATAAATAATATCATAATCCAATATCTGTAGGGAAAGTTATAGCAATTTGTCCATTTCATTTATGTTTTTTCATTTGGTTTGTCTTTTCATTTGGTTTCGTCTGTACCTATATTATGTTCCATGTTTGACCTTTTTAAATATAGAATCTGTCTGTAAGGTCTTCAAGAAAGTTGTAAACCTTGAAGTCCTATTTTGAACCATATAAAGAACCTTTAATCCGATATTTTTTTTCTGAAAGTTATAGCAATTTTTCCATTTTGTCTATCTTTTTCCATTTGATCTGCCTTTCCATTTGACTTCGTCTGTACCTATGTTCTGTTCCATTTTTGACACTTCAGAAAATATAATTTGTCTTTGATATCTTTAGCAAAACTTATAGATCATGAATTCCTCTTTCGAATCATATAAAGAACACCTTAATCCGATATCTGTGGAGAAAGTTATAGCAATTTTTCAATTTCGTCTGTCTTTTTCCATTTGGTCTGCCTTTTCATTTGGCTTTGTCTGTACCTATATTCTGTTTCATTTTTGACACTACAGAAGATGGAATCTATCTTTAATGTCTTCAAAAAAGTTGTAGATCTAGAAGTCCTCTACCTAACCATATAAAGAACACCTTAATCCCATATCTGTAGGGAAAGTTATACAAAATTTTCAATTTTATCTGTCTTTTCCTATGTGGTCTGCCTTTTCTTTTGGCTTCGTCTGTACCTATCTTCTGTTCCGTTTTTGACCCTGCAAAAGATAGAATTTGTCTTTTAGTTCTGCATGAAATTTGTAGATCTTGAAGTCCTATTTAAAACCATATAAAGAACACCTTAATAAGATATCTGTAGGAAAAGTTATTGCAATTTTCCCATTTCGTCTGTCTTTTTCCATTTGGTCTGCCTTTTCATTTGGATTCTTCTGTACCTGTCTTCTATTCCATTTTTGACCCTTTGGAAGATAGAATCTTTTTTTAAGGTCTTCAAAAAATTTGTAGATCTTGAATTCCTCTTTCTAACTATATAAAGAAGAACTTAATTTGATATCGTTACGGAATGTTATAGCAATTTTCTCATTTCATCTGTCTTTTTCCATTTGATCTGCCTTTTCATTTGGCTTCGTTTATACCAGTCTTCTGTTCCATTTTTTACCATTTAGAAGATAGAATATGTCTTTGATGTCTTCCAAAAACTTGTATATCTTGAAGTCCTCTTTTAACCATCTTAATCCGATATCTTTAGGGAAAGTTATAGCAATTTTTCTATTTCGTTTGTCTTTTTCCATTTGGTCTGCGTTTTCATTTTGCTTCGTCTGTACTTATCTTCTGTTCCATTTTTGACCCTCCAAAAGAAAGAATCTGTGTTTTAAATATTTAGGAAAGTTATAGATCTTGAAGTCCTCTTTTTTTCAAACCATATAAGGAACACCTTGATAAGATATTTGTAGGGAAAGTTATAGCAATTTTAGCATTTCGTTTGTCTTTTTCTATTTGGTCTGCGTTTTCATTTGTTTTCGTCTATAACTATATTCTATTCCATTTTTGACCCTTTATAAGATAGAGTCTATCTTTAAGGTCTTCAAAAAATTTGTAGATCTTGAATTCCTCTTTCAAACCATATAAAGAACACCTTAATGTGATATCTTTACAGAAAGTTATAGCAATTTTCCCATTTGGTCTGTCTTTTTGCATTTGGTCTGCCTTTTCATTTGGCTTCTTCTGTATCTATCTTCTATTCCATTTTTGATCCTATAGAAGATAGAATCTATCAATTAGGTCACCTGAAAAGTTGTATATCTTGAAGTCATCTTTTGATCCATATAAAGAGCACTTTAATCAGATATCTGTAGGAAAAGTTGTAGCAATTTTCCCATTTCGTCTATCTTTTTCCATTTGATCTGCCTTTTCATTTAGCTTCGTTTGTACCTATATTTTGTTCAATTTTTTACTATTTAGTAGATAGAATCTATCTTTGAAGCTTTTAGGAAAGTTGTAGATCCTGAAGTCTTCTTTCGAACCATATATAGAACACCTTAATTTGATATCTGTAGGGAAAGTAATAGCAATTTTCCCATTTCATCATTCTTTTTCCGGTTGGTCTACCTTTTCAATTGGCTTCATTTATACCTATCTTATGTTCCATTTTTGACCTTTCAGAATATAGGATCTATCTTTTAGGTATCAAGGAAAGTTGTAGATCTTGAAGTCCTCTTTCAAATCATATAATGAACACCTTAATTCAATATCTGTAGGGAAAGTTATAGCAATTTTCCCAAATTTTTTCCATTTGGTGTGCCCTTTCCTTTAACTTCATCTGTACCTATTTTCTGTTTCATTTCTGACCCTTTAGAAGATATAATCTGTCTATTAGATCTTCAAGAAAGTTGTAGATCTTGAAGTACTTTTTCAAACCATATAAAGAACATCTTAATAAGATATCCGTATGGAAAGTTATAGCAATTTTCCCATTTCGTTTGTCTTTTTCCATTTGGTCTGCCTTTTCATTTGGCTTGGTCTGTACGTATCTTCTGTTCCATTTTTGACCTCCAAAAGATATAATTGGTCTTCTAGGTCTTCATGAAAGTTGTAGATCTTGAAGTCATTTTTCGAACCATATAAAAAACACATTAATAAGATATCTTTAGGGAAAGTTATAGTAATTTTCCCATTTCATCTGTCTTTCTTCATTTGGTCTGGCTTTTCATTTGGCTTCGTCTGTACCTATTTTCTATTACATTTTTACCCTATAAAAGAAAGAATCTGTCATTGAAGTCTACATAAAAGTTGTAGATCTTGAAGTTATCTTTCTAACAATGTAAAGAAAACCTTAATCTGACATTTTTAGGGGAAACTGTAGCAATTGTTCCATTTCATCTGTCTTTTTCCGTTTGGTCTGCCTTTTCATTTAGCTTCTCCTGTACCTATATTCTATTCCTTTTTTAACCCTTCAGAAGATAGAATCTATCTTTGAAGTCTTCAAAAAAGTTGTAGATATTGAAGTCCTCTTTTGGAACATATAAATAAAACCTTAATCTGATATCTTTAGGGAAAGTTATAGCAATTTTCCCATTTTGTTTGTCTTTTTCCATTCGGTCTGCCTTTTCATTTAGCTTTGTCTATACCTATATTCTGTTCCATTTGTAACCCTGTAAAAGATAAAATCTGTCTTTGAGATCTGCAAGAAAGTTGTAGATCCTAAAGTTTTCTTTCTAACCATATAAAGAAAATCTTAATCCAACATCTGTAGTGAAAGTTATAGTAATTTTTCCATGTCATTTGTCTTTTTCAATTTTGTCTGCCTTTTCATTTGGCTTCTTCTGTACCAATCTTCTATTCTATTTTTGATTCTGGAAAAGATAGAATCTGTCTTTGAGGTCTTCAGAAAAGTTATAGATCTTGAAGTTTTCTTTCTAACCATATAAAGAAAACCTTAATCCAACATCTGTAGGGAAATATATAGTATTTTTTTCATTTCATCTGTCTTTTCCAATTTGGTCTGTCTTTTTATTTGGCTTCTTCTATACCTATACTTTGTTCCATTTTCAACCCTTTTGAAGATAGAATCAATCTTTGAGTTCTTCAAAAAAGTTGTAGATATTGAAGTCCTCTTTTGAACCATATAATTAATATCTTAATTAGATATCTATAGGGAAAGTTATAGCAATTTTTCCATTTTGTCTGTCTTTTTCCATTTAGTCTGCATTTTCATTTGGCTTCAACTATACCTGTCTTCTGTTCCTTTTTCGACCTTTCAGAAGATAGAATCTGTCTTTGATGTCTTTTGCAAAGTTGTATATCTTGATGTTCTCTTCCTATCTATATAAATAACATCTTAATCCAATATCTGTAGGAAAAATTGTAGCAATTTTCCTATTTCGTCTATCATTTTCTATTTGGTCTGCCTTTTCATTTGACTTCGTATGTACCTATCTTCTGTTCCATTTTTGACCCTCATAAGATAGAATCTGCGTTTTAAATCTTCGGGAAAGTTGTAGATCTTGAAGTCCTCTTTCTTTCAAACCATATGAAGAACACCTTGATAAGATATCTGTAGGGAAAGTTATAGAAATTTTTCCATTTCGTTTGTCTTTTTCCATTTGGTCTGCCTTTTTATTTAGCTTCGTTTATAACTATCTTCTGTTTAATTTTTGACCCTTTAGAAGATAGAATCTATCTTTATGGATTTCTGAGAAGTTGCAGATTTTGAATTTCTCTTTCAAACCATATAAAGAATACCTTCATCCGATATCTTTACAGAAAGTTATAGCAATTTCCCATTTCATCTGTCTTTTTACATTTGGTCTGCTTTTTCATTTGGCATCTTCTGTATCTATTTTCTATTTCATTTTTGACCCTACAGAAGATAGAATCTGTTATTTAGGTCTTTTGGAAAGTTGTAGATCTCGAAGTTATCTTTTGAGCTATATAAAGAGCACCTTAATCAGATATCTGTAGGAAAAGTTATAATAATTTTTCCATTTTATCTATCTTTTTCCATTTGGTCTGCCTTTTCATTTAGCTTCGTATGTCCCTGTAATGTTTTCCATTTTCTACTCTATAGTAGATAGAATCCATCTTTGAGGTTTTCATAAAAGTTGTAGATCTTGAAGTCCTCTTTCGAACCATATAAAGAACACCTTAATTCAGTATCTGTAGGAAAAGTTATAGCAATTTTTCAATTTCGTTTTCTTTTTCCAATTGGTCTGTCTTTTCATTTGGCTTCATCTATACCTATTTCATATTCCATTTTTGACCTTTCAGAATATAGAATCTATCTTTTAGGTCTCCATGAAAGTTGTAGAACCTTGGAGTCTTCTTTCAAACTATATAAAGAACAACTTAATTCAATATCTGTATTGAAAGTTATAGCAGTTTTTCCATTTCGTCTTTCTTTTTCCATTTGGTGTGCACTTTCCTTTAGTTCTTCTATACCTATCTTCTATTCAACTTTTTTCCCTTCAGAAGATATAATTTGCCATTTAGGTCTGTAGGAACATTATAGATCTTGAATTTCTCTTTCAAACCATATAAAGAACACCTTAATAACATATCTTTATGGAAAGTTATAGTAATTTTCCCATTTCGTCTGTCTTTTCATCTATACCTATTTTATATTCCATTTTTGACCCTTTAGAATATAGAATCTATCTTTTAGCTCTTCAGGAAAGTTGTAGATTTTGAAGTCTTCTTTTGAACCATCTAAACAACACCTTAATTCAATATCTTTAGGGAAAGTTATAGCAATTTTTCCATTTCATCTTTCTTTTTCCATTTGGTGTGCGTTTTCCTTTGGCTTTGTCTATACCTATCTTCTATTCCATTTTTGTCCCTTCAGAAGATATAGTCTGCCTTTTAGGTCTTTAAGAATGTTTTAGATCTTGAATTACTCTTTCAAACCATATAAATAACACCTTAATAATATATCTTTATGGAAAGTTATAGCAATTTTTGCATTTCGTTTGTCTATTTCCATTTGGTCTGCGTTTTCATTTGTTTTCGTCTGTAACTATATTCTGCTCCATTTTTTGACCCTTTATAAGATAGAGTCTATCTTTAAGGTTTGAAAAAAATTTGTAGATCTTGAATTCCTCTTTCAAACTATATAAAGAACACCTTAATCTGATATCTTTACAGAAAGTTATAGCAATTTTCCCATTTGGTCTGTCTTTTTGCATTTGGTCTGCCTTTTCATTTGGCTTCTTCTCTATCCATCTTCTATTCCATTTTTGACCATGTAGAAGATAGAATCTGTCAATTAGGTCAGCTGAAAAGTTGTATATGTTGAAGTTATCTTTTGATCCATATAAAGAGCACTTTAATCAGATATTTGTAGGAAAAGTTGTAACAATTTTCCCATTTCGTCTGTCTTTTCCCATTTGATCTGCCTTTTCATTTAACTTCGTTTGTACCTATCTTTTGTTCCATTTTTTACTCTTTAGTAGATAGAATCTATCTTTGAACCTTTTAGGAAAGTTGTAGATCCTGAAGTCCTCTTTCGAACCATATATAGAACACCTTAATTCGATATCTGTAGGGAAAGTAACAGCAATTTTCCCATTTCATCATTCTTTTTCCAGTTGGTCTGCCTTTTCAATTGACTTCATTTGTACCTATCTTATGTTCCATTTTTTACCCTTCAGAATATAGGATCTATCTTTTAGGTCTTAAGTAAAGTTGTAGATCTTGAAGTCCTCTTTCAAACCATATAATGAACATCTTAATTCAATATCTGTAGGGAAAGTTATAGCAATTTTCCCAATTTTATTTCCATTTGGTGTGCCCTTTCCTTTGACTTCATCTGTACCTATTTTCTGTTCCATTTCTGACCCTTTAGAAGATATAATCTGTCTATTAGTTCTTCAAGAAAGTTGTAGATCTTGAAGTACTCTTTCAAACCATATAAAGAACATCTTAATAAGATATCTGTATGGAAAGTTATAGCAATTTTCCCATTTCGTTTGTCTTTTTCCACTTGGTCTGTCTTTTCATTTGGCTTCGTTTGTACATATGTTCTGTTCCATTTTTGACCCTCCAAAAGATATAATCAGTCTTCTAGGTCTTCATGAAACTTGTAGATCTTGAAGTCATTTTTTGAACCATATAAAGAACACATTAATAAGATATCTTTAAGGAAAGTTATAGTAATTTTCCTGTTTCATCTGTCTTTTTTCATTTGGTCTGGCTTTTCATTTGGCTTCGTCTGTACCTATTTTCTATCACATTTTTACCCTATAAAAGAAAGAATCTGTCTTTGAAGTCTACATGAAAGTTGTAGATCTTGAAGTTATCTTTCTAACAATATAAAGAAAACCTTAATCTGACATTTTTAGGGGAAGCTGTAGCAATTGTTCCATTTCATCTGTCTTTTTCCATTTGGTCTGCCTTTTCATTTGGCTTCTTCTGTACCTATCTTTTATTCCTTTTTTTACCCTTCAAAAGATAGAATCTATCTTTGAAGTCTTCAAAAAAGTTGTATATATTGAAGTCCTCTTTTGGACCATATAAATAAAACCATAATCTGATATCTTTAGGGAAGTTATAGCAGTTTTCCCATTTTGTTTGTCTTTTTCCATTCAGTCTGACTTTTCATTTGGCTTCGTCTATACCTATATTCTGTTCCATTTGTGACCCTATCAAAGATAGAATATGTCTTTGAGATCTGCAAGAAAGTTGTAGATCCTAAAGTTTTTTTTCTAACCATATAAAGAAAATCTTAATCCAACATCTGTAATGAAAGTTATAGTAATTTTTCCATTTCATTTGTCTTTTTCAATTTTGTCTGTCTTTTCATTTGGCTTCTTCTGTACCAATCTTCTATTCCATTTTTGACCTTGGAAAAGATAGAATCTATCTTTGAGGTCTTCAGGAAAGTTATAGATCCTGAAGTTTTCTTTCTAACCATATAAAGAAAACCTTAATCCAACATCTGTAGGGAAATAAATAGTAATTTTTCCATTTCATCTGTCTTTTCCAATTTGGTCTGTCTTTTCATTTGACTTCTTCTGTACCTATATTTTGTTCCTTTTTCAATCCTTTTGAAGATAGAATCTATCTTTGAGGTCTTGAAAAAAGTTGTAGATATTGAATTCCTCTTTTGAACCATATAATTAATATCTTAATCAGATATCTATAGGGAAAGTTATAGCAATTTTTTCATTTTGTTTGTCTTTTTCCATTCGGTCTGCATTTTCATTTGGCTTCGTCTATACCTGTCTTCTGTTCCTTTTTTTACCATTCAGAAGATAGAATCTGTCTTTAATGTCTGCTGCAAAGTTGTATATCTTGATGTTCTCTTCCTATCTATATAAATAACATCTTAATCCGATATCTGTAGGAAAAATTATAGCAATTTTCCCATTTCTTCTATCATTTTCTATTTGGTCTGCCTTTTCATTTGGCTTTATCTGTACCTATCTTCTATTCCATTTTTGACCCTCCATAAGATAGAATCTGTGTTTTAAATCTTCAGGAAAGTTGTAGATCTTGAAATCTTCTTTCTTTCAAACCATATAAAGAACACCTTGATAAGATATCTGTAGGGAAGGTTATAGAAATTTTCCCATTTTGTTTGTCTTTTTCCATTTGGTCTGCTTTTTTATTTATCTTCGTTTATAACTATCTTCTGTTCCATTTTTGACCCTTTAGAAGATAGAATATTTCTTTATGGATTTTAGAGAAGTTGTAGATCTTGAATTTCTCTTTCAAACCATATAAAGAATACCTTAATCTGATATCTTTACGAAAAGTTATAGCAATTTCCCATTTCATCTATCTTTTTACATTTGGTCTGCCTTTTCATTTGGCATCTTCTGTATCTATTTTCTATTTCATTTTTGACCCAACAGAAGATAGAATCTGTTATTTAGGTATTCTAGAAAGTTGTAGATCTCGAAGTTATCTTTTTAGCTATATAAAGAACACCTTAATCAGATATCTGTAGAAAAAGTTATAATAATTTTCCCATTTTATCTATCTTTTTCCATTTGGTCTACCTTTTCATTTGGCTTCGTCTGTCCCTATAATGTTTTACATTTTCTACTCTATAGTAGATAGAATCCATCTTTTAGGTTTTCAGAAAAGTTGTAGATCTTGAAGTCCTCTTTCGAACCATGTAAAGAACACCTTAATTCAATATCTGTAGGGAAAGTTATAGCAATTTTCCAATTTCGTCTTTCTTTTTCCGTTTGGTCTGTCTTTTCATTTGGCTTCATCTATACCTATTTCATATTCCATTTTTTACCCCTCATAATATATAATCTATCTTTTAGGTCTCTAGGAAAGTTGTATACGTTGGAGTCTTCTTTCAAACCATATAAAGAACATTTTAATTCAATATTTGTATGGAAAGTTATAGCAGTTTTTCCATTTCGTCTTTCTTTTTCCATTTGGTGTGCGCTTTCCTTTGGCTTCTTCTATACCTATCTTCTATTCCATTTTTGTCCCTTCAGAAGATATAATCTGCCATTTAGGTCTTTAGGAACATTTTATATCTTGAATTTCTCTTTCAAACCATATAAAGAACACCTTAATAACATATCTTTATGGAAAGTTATAGTAATTTTTCCATTTCGTCTGTCTTTTCATCTATACCTATTTTATATTCCATTTTTTACCCTTTAGAATATAGAGTCTATCTTTTAGGTCTTCAGGAAAGTTGTAAAACTTGAAGTCTGCTTTTGAACCATATAAAGAACAACTTAATTCAATATTTGTAGGGACAGGTATAGCAATTTTTCCATTTCTTCTTTCTTTTTCCATTTGGTGTTCGCTTTCCTTTGGCTTCGTATATACCTATCTTCTATTCCATTTTTGTCCCTTCAGAAGATATAATCTGCCTTTTAGGTCTTTAAGAACGTTGTAGATCTTAAATTACTCTTTCAAACCATATAAAGAACACCTTAATAACATATCTTTATGGAAAGTTATAGCAATTTTTCCATTTCGTCTTTCTTTTTCCATTTGGTCTACCTTTTCATTTGGCTTCATCTATACCTATCTTCTATTCCATTTTTTGCCCCCTAGAAGATATAATTTTTCTTTTAGGTTTGTAGGAAAGTAGTAGAACTTGAAGTCCTCTTTCAAACCATATAAAGAACACCTTAATAAGATATCTTTAGGGAAAGTTATAGCAATTTTCCCATTTCATCTGTCTTTTTGCATTTGGTCTGCCTTTTCATTTGGCTTCGTCTGTACCTATGTTCTATTACGTTTTTTACTCTATAAAATATAGAATCTATCTTTGAAGTCTTGAAAAAACTTGTATATCTTGAAGTTATCTTTATAAAAAAATAAGGAAAACCTTAATCTGACTTTTTTAGGGGAAGTTATAGCAATTTTTCTATTTCATCTGTCTCTTTCAATTTGGTCTGCCTTTTCATTTGGCTTCTTCTGTACCTATCTTTTATTCCACTTTTAACCCTTCAGAAGATAAAATCTATCTTTGAGGTCTTGAAAAAAGTTGTAGATATTGAAGTCCTCTTTTGGACCATATAAATAAAACCTTAATCCGACATATTTAGGGAAAGTTATAGCAATTTTCCTATTTTGTCTGTCTTTTTTCATTCGGTCTGCCTTTTCATTTGGCTTCTTTTATACCTGTCTTCTGTTCCCTTTTTTTCCTTCAAAGATAGAATCTACCTCTAAAGTCTTCAAAAAGAAAGTTGTAGATATTGAAGTCTTCTTTCGAACCATATAAAGTAGATCTTAATCCGATATCTGTAGGGAAAGTTATAGCAATTTTTCCATTTCGTCTGTCTTTTTTCATTCGGTATGCCTTTACATTTAGCTTCGTCTGTACCTATCTTCTATTCCATTTTTGGCCCTCCATAAGATAGAATTTATCTTTCCAATCTTCAGGAAAGTTGTAGATATTGAATTCCTCTTTTAACCCATATAAATAACACCTTAAAAAGATATCCTTAGCAAAAGTTATAGCAATTTTCCAGTTTTATCTATCTTTTTCCATGTGGTCTGGCTTTTCATTTGCCTTCTTCTGTACCTATCTTCTGTTCCATTTCTCACCCTGGAAAAGATAGAATCTATCTTTACGGTCTGCAGGAAAGTTTCAGATCCTGAAGTTTTCTTTCTAGCCATATAAATAGAACCTTAATCCGACATCTCTAGTGAAAGTTATATTAATTTTTCCATTTCATTTGTCTTTTTCAATTTGGTCTGCCTTTTCATTTGGCTTCTTCTGTACCTATCTTTTGTTATATTTTTGACCATTTAATAGATAGAATCTATCTTTTAAGTCTTCAAAAAAGTTGTAGATCTAGAAGTTTTCTTTCTAACCATATAAAGAAAACCTTAATCTGACATCTGTAGGGAATGGTATAGCAATGTTTCCATTTCATCTGTCTTTTTCAATTTTCTCTGCCTTTTCATTTGGCTTCTTCTCTACCTATTTTCTATTCCACTTTCAACCCTTTTGAAGATAGAATCTATCTTTTAGGTCTTAAAAAAAGTAGTAGATATTGAAGTCCTATTTTGAACAATATAAAGAACACCTTAATCAGATATCTGTAGGGAAAGTTATAGCAATTTTCCCATTTTGTCTATCTTTTTCCATTCTGTTCGCCTTTTCATTTGGCTTCGTCTATACTTGTCTTCTATTTCATTTTTGACCCTCCAAAAGATAGAATCTATCTTAGATGTCTTCTGTAAAGTTGTATATCTTGAAGTCCTCGTTCTAACCATATAAATAACATCTTAATCCAATATCTATAGGGAAAGTTCTAGCAATTTTCTCATTTTTTCTGTCTTTTTCCATTTAGTCATCCTTTTCATTTGGCTTCGTCTCTGCCTATCTTTTGTTCCATTTTTGACCCTCCAAAAGATAGAATCTGTGTTTTAAATCTTCAGGAAAGTTGTAGATCTTGAAGTCCTCTTTCTTTTAAACCATATAAAGAACACCTTGATAAGATATCTGTAGGGAAAGTTATAGCAATTTTCCTATTTCGTCTGTCTTTTTCCATTTGGTCTGCCTTTTCATTTGGCTTCATCTATAACTATCTTCTATTCCATTTTTAACCCTTTAGAAGATAGAATCTATCTTTATGGTCTGCAGAAAAGTTTTAGATCTTAAATTCCTCTTTCAAAACACATAAAGAAAACCTTAATCTAATAACTTTACAAAAAGTTATAGCAATTTTTCCATTTCATTTGTCTTTTTACATTTGGTTTGCCTTTTCATTTGTCTTCTTCTGTATCTATCTTCTATTCCATTCTTGACCCTACAAAAGATAAAATCTATCTAGAAAGTTGTAGGTCTTGAAGTCATCTTTTAATCTATATAAAAAAAACACCTTAATCAGATATCTGTAGGAAAAGTTATAGTAGTTTTCCCACTTCATCTGTCTTTTTCTATTTGGTTTGCCTATTCATTTGGCTTTATCTGTACCTATATTTTGTTCAATTTTTTACTCTTTATTAGATAGAATCTATCTTGAGGTTTTTAAAAAAAGTTTTAGATCTTGAAGTTCTCTTTCGAATCATATAAAGAACACCTTAATTCGATATCTATAGGGAAAGTAATAGCAATTCCCATTTCGTCTTTCTTTTTCCATTTGGTCTGCTTTTTCATTTGGCTTCATCTATACCAGTCTTATGTTCCTTGTTTGACCCTTCAGAATATAGAATCTGTCTTTGAGGTCTTTAGGGAAGTTGTGGATCTTGACGTCCTCTTTCGAACCATATAAAGAAAGCCTCAATTCAATATCTATTTTGAAAGTTATGGTAATTTTCCCATTTCATCTTTCTTTCTCCTTTTGGTGTGCCCTTTCATTTGGCTTCATCTATACCTATCTTCTGCTCCATTATTGTCCCTTCAAAAGATATAATCTGTTTCTGATGTCTTCAGGAAAGTTGTAGATCTTGAAGTAGTATTTCAAATCGTATAAATAACACCTTAATAAGATATCTTTATGGAAAGTTATGGCAATTTTCCCATTTCGTCTGTCTTTTTTCATTTGGTCTGCCTTTTCATTTGCCTTCGTCTGTGCCTATCTTCTGTTCTATTTTTGACCCTCCAGAAGATATAATCTGTCTTTTAGGTCTTCAGGAAAGTTGTAGATCTTAAAGTCCTTTTTCAAACCATATAATGAAAACCTTAATAGGATATCTTTATAAAAAGTTATAGCAATTTTCCCATTTCATATGTTTTTTTCCATTTATTCTGCCTTTTCATTTGGCTTCGTTTGTACCTATCATCTGTTCCATTTTTGTCCCTTTAGAAGATAGAATCTATCTTTGAGGTCTTCAAGAAAGTTGTAGAACTTGAAGGTATATTTTGAACCAATTAAAGAAAACCTTAATCTAACATCTGAAGGGAAAGTTATAATAATTTTTCCATTTCATCTGTCTTTTTCCATTTGGTCTGCCTTTTCATTTGGCTTCATCTATACCTATCTTCTGTTCCATTTTTGACCCTTCAAAAGATAAAATCTGTCTTTGAGGTCTTCAAAAAAGTTGTATATCTTGAAGTCCTCTTTTAAACCATATAAAGGAAACCTTAATCCGATAACTTTATTGAAAGTTATAATAATTTTCTCATTTCGTCTGTCTTTTTCATTTGGTCTGCCTTTTCATTTGGCTTCGTCTATACCTGTATTCTGTTCCATTTTTTACCCTTAAAAAGATAGAATATGTCTTTGAAGTCTTTAGTAAAGCTGTACATCTTGAAGTCTTCTTTTGAACCACATAAAGAACACCTTAATCTGATATCTGTAGGGAAATTTATAGCAATTTTCCCATTTCATCTGTCTTTTTTCATTTCGTCTGCCTTTTCATTTGGCTTCATCTGTACCTATTTTTTGTTCCATTTTTGACCTTTCAGAAGATAGAATCTATCTTTGAGGTCTTCAGGAAAGTTGTAGATCTTGAATTTCTTTTTAGAACCATATAAAGAACACTTTTCTAGAAGAGAGTATAACCAAATTACATTTTTTTAACCTTCTAATTGAATGTGAATAGTAGACCCGAAAGTGTATTTTGGAAAAATCTGAAGTGATTCAATTAGAAATGAATTGTGAATTTAATGTTGTTAGTGAGGCATAAGCCTAATTAGAAATCGTACTTAGATGAGTTTCAATATGAAATTGAGTTCGTGATGAAATTGATAGATAAATACTTGGGATTGTTATGAACATGCATTATACATGATTCATTTCATACATGGGCATTGTAAAACAATTATAATTGTGCATATTGTGATATTTGTGTATATTATTTGTTATAGAGGAGCAACTGGAACGTCAACCTCCAAACGTTGCCTGAACTTCCAAGCATTCGCTTCGGGAGTAACTTGTGAGTAACCTAGACGGTCTCACTCAATTATTTATTTGCTTAAATTTTGTTATAAATGATTGAATGAATGCGTTTTGATTGTTGATTTCGGACAATGAAGGTCCGATGACTATGAATTTGGAATGGAATATTGAAGTGCTGCTTGTATGTGAATGTGCAAAACTATATGTTTTATAATATGATTGATTGTGGTAGATGCATTTCATACATGAAGGCACAATCAGATAATGGCAGTTGTGGCCAAAGTAGCCACCGATTAGAGCTTAAAGCTCAAAGTGTGAAAAA
The DNA here is from genome assembly GCA_027563915.1 of Erythroxylum rotundifolium. NCBI lineage: Eukaryota > Viridiplantae > Streptophyta > Magnoliopsida > Malpighiales > Erythroxylaceae > Erythroxylum > Erythroxylum rotundifolium. The sequence continues at coordinate 24,933 of JAOSBO010013531.1, forward strand.
GAGCCTCAAGCTTAGAAAGTGATTAAGAGCTGAAGGCTCACTATATAAAATGAGCCCTGTATCCTCATTGGATAAGGGACAGTTATCAATGAGCCTGGTATCCAAAATGGATAGGGATAGTTTAGGCACTTGGTCACAACAACGTAACAATTGGAAAAGAGTCTCATGAGCATTCCATATGCACTTGTTTAAGTATGTTGATTAATTGAAATGCAAAAATTGCTTAAGTGAAAATGTGAATATGTGTTATATGAACTGATATGTTGTATGAATTGAGAGAACCATCGATGATGGTTACCTCATTGAGTTCGCAAAACTCACCAAAATTGCAACGTTGTCTTTTCAGGACCGAGAGACAACTCTAGCTATTAGGAGGCTCTACTAGCTGTGCAGATTGTGATTTTGGCAAGAGAAGTCATGGCTCAAAGGTCGGTCAACTGGGATTTTTGGGCAGATAAGATAGACTTTGTATGTTTTCCTCTTTCATGTAGTACTTTTGTACTAGGTTTGGATGATGTACATGTAGTAAGTGTTGAAAGATACAATGTAGACTTCTGATTTTGCAAAATGAAATGAGGAAAATGTTAGGTTTTAAAATATTGTGATTTTTCATATGATGCTTTATAAATGAGTAATGATATGATGCCATGTGAAGTTAATGTAGTGATCAAACATCGCTCGCCCTTATCGTAGGATATGTACCGGAATGACCTCCGAGCGTCCTGGTGTGTACCTTACGATAAGGGGGTGCTACAATCAAACATGCCTATGTAGGTGACTATCTCTCGTATAAAAAAAACCATATTTTATGAGATATAAAGGAAAATATGAAGGGCTTCAGATGACATATAAAAAAGAAAAAAGAAAAAGAATGTGAGAGAGAGTATGAGTGTTCTTCAGCTGCAGGTTTTGAAGTTTGATAATTCAGGATTAAATTGCAGTAATATTGATTTGAGATAGCAATTTATACTCAATCCTAGATCATTGTTGGTTAACTTATTGCTATATTGTGGTGATGTTTCGGGTTAGGGTAAATTGCTTAGAACATGAACACTTGTAATTTTGCTATTTGATTAGTGGATTTATTTGTTAGTTTAACTCATAAATTTTGCCTATATTGGAGTATTTTTCACGTAAATTGGTGTTCTATTACTTTTTTATCATGTATATTATTTAGGTTGTTTATTTATTGTGATTGGGTTGTTTAAAATTGGTTGATCATTTTTATTAATCTTATGGGTGTTATTGTTTAGAGTCCAGCAATTGGTATCAGAGCTATATATAGAGAGAGTGGATGTATTTATATGGTTAAATTGACATCTGTCAATTATTAAATATAGAGACTCATGATAGAAGATCATTTATATTACAAAGTTCTTAATGAACTAATTGATGTGGATAAGAGCATAAAAGATGTCTTATTTAAACCAAAAAAGATGTCAGATAAGGTGTGAGAAAAGATGAAGCAAAAGACCTTAGGTACTATTAGACAGTGGATTGATATTAGTATATCAATCATATATATAATAGATTGATCCTTTTAAGCTATGGAAGAAATTGAAGGGACTTTAGGAGAGGAAGAATACTTACAACAAGGCCTCGTTGATTAAAAGGTTTGTTAACTTGAGGTTAAAGATTGGAAAATCAATGTTTAAGTAACTAAATTATTTCAGGATATCATCATTAAGTTGACCATGATGAAAATCATTATTGATGATAAGATTCAAGCTCTATTCCTATTAAGGTCCTTGTAGGATAATTAGGAAACCTTGGATAAGACCAATGATTAAAAAACTAAACTAGTTTTATCAGTTCAATAGTGAATATATTGAATCGACCAATTTTTTTGTTAAATTTACTTTAGCTACTATTGTTGTAAAAATCGTTCAGTTTCTTAATTAATCAATCAATTTTCATAAATTACATGGTTTTATAAACAAAAATAACTAATTAACTTTAATTTAACATTCTTATTTTTCAATTAAACGTCAAATTTTTTAATGGTAAGTCCAAGAACCAGTTAAATTAACAAACGGAAAGAGTCTATGACATGTCATTTCTACACCAAGGATAGTCATATAAAGAATTTTCAATGCAAGTGGAAGAGAGACCAGAAGAAGCAAGATCACCAGAAAGATGGAGATGAAAAAAATAACACATCAACAACTTACAAGCATGGATGATCAAGTGTCATTGATTTATGCAACTGGTGAGTGTTTCCATATTGTTGACTCAGGTACCAAGTGGCTTGTTCATACAAGCTCCTCCCATCATTGTGTTCTAAAGAGAGAGTACTTATCTAATTACATGAATGGTGACTTTATAAGTTTCAATATAGGGAATTAGATCTGCATTAGCATTGTCAATATGGGTGACATTCAGGTTTGGATTGATATTGGGTACATATTGATCTTGAGAGATGTATAACACATTCCTTACATTTGCCTTAATTTGTTGTCAAATAATGTTTGTTGTCAAATAATGTGCTTGGCTCAGAGGACACATTTAGGGATGGAAATTAGAAGATGTCCAAGGGAGTAACGAAAATTGCTCACGATGTGTTGTGTTACACCCTGTACAAGACATATTTAAAAGTGTGTAAGGGTGAATTACAATATTCCGTTGAAGAAAACACATCTACAAACATGTGGCATTGTAGATTGAGATATGTTAATGAGAAGTGGATTAAGTTACCAACTGGTAAATCTTTTATTCCTACAAACGTTATTGTGCCTTTTGACCCCTATAATTATTTCTTGATTGATAAACAACATTAAGTTTCCTTTCATAAAGGTCTATCAAAAATATAGGTAAGTTGGAGCTAGTTTATTTTGATGTGTGGTCCTATTAAGGTGGAGCCCTTAGGATGTAATAAATATTTTATTACTTTTATTGATAATGCTTCACGTAAAACTTGGGTTTATATGCTAAAAGACGCCAGGTGTTCATGACTTTTCAAAATTTTCATATCTTGGTGGAAAGGAAGACAATATGAAAACTGAAGTGTTTATAAATTGATAATGGAGGAGAGAACACTTTTAATGAGTTTGATGATTATTATATAAGATATGACATATGACATGAGAAGGTAGAACCTAGTACTGCATAGTATAATGGTATTGCTAAGAGGATGAATAAAACCATTGTGGAGAAGGTTCAGTTTATGCTTAGAATATCCAAACTATTGAAGATGTTTTAGGTAAGGCGATCAAAACTGTTATCTACTTGATCAACTGAGATCCACCAATTCCTTTAGGCCTTGATACTCCTAAAAGAGTATGGATTGGGAAAGATCCTTCTTATTCGCATTTAAGGATATTCAGATGCAAGGCCTTTAAACATGTGCTAAAGGAGCAGATATTGAAATTTGATTCGAAGAGTACTCCTTGCTTATTTATTGAGTGTGGTGACAAAGAGTTTGGTTATAAGCTTTACGAGTTGAAAAATATAAGGTTTCCAAAAGCAGAGAAATAACCTTTTATAAGCATGAGATGGGTATAAATCTCGTTAAAGAAGATAAGATTACCTAAATTAGTTTGCATTATGATGATACTGATGTTTCTTCTATTTTCACTTATGTTAATCAACCTATAGATGAAGAGGGTAAAGAGCACGAGCTGGTACACGGTGATAATGATCAAATGCAACCTGATGCTACTAAGTCACATCATGCATATGATGTAAATGAAGTCTCTGAGCATTATGAGTTGGGGGAGCAACCTATCGTTATATTGGAAGTTATTCAACTTCGAGGGTCAACTAGAGAGAAGAAGCCTTCTAGCATATACCCAAATATGGAATATCTCTTAATTGCTTCCCTTCCTATAAATGAAGTCATGCAAAGGCAAAAACTCTTGACTTGAGGTAATTCAAAAGGAGATGAATTCCTTAAAAAATAACAAGACCTATAAGTTATCGAAATTTCTCAAAGGCAAAAAGGTACTAAAGAATAGATGGGTGTTCAAGATAAAAAAAGATGGTGTTAAGTTGGTGAAACACAATATGAGATTAATGGTGAAGGGATACAACTAGAAGAAGAGTATTAACTTTAATGAGATATTTTCCCTAGTGTTCAAGATGACTTTGATTCAGACTATAACTTCCAGTTTATATCTTGAACTTGAATGATTTAATGTGAAAACTACTTTCTTACATGACGACGTACATAAGGAGATATATATGGAGTAGCCATAAGGGTTTAATGTTCAAATGAAAAAGTATATAGTCTGCAAATTAAAAAAGAATCTTTATGGGATCAAATAGGCACTAATGCAGTAGTACCAAAAGTTTGATTCATTTATGATTGGTAATGCTTATAAGTGAACTTTATCTAACCCTTGGGTATACTTCTAGACGTTTATTAATGATATCTTCATTATCCTTCTCATATATGTTAGTGATATATTAATTTTGAGATAAGACATTGGTATGATTTTCATGTTGAAGAAGGATTTGTCCAAGTTCTTTGACATCAAAGATTTGGGTTTTGAAAAATGGATTTTGAGCATGGAAATCATTAATGAAAAGAAGGTTAAAAAGTTATAATTGTTATAAGAAAAGTATATTAAACACATGTTTGAAGTCTTGCTGCTAAAAATGAGAAAGATAATATATCCTCTATTCCATATTCCTCTACTATTGGTTCTTTGATGTATGTCATAGTATGCTCTAAGTCAGATATCACACGAGTTGTTAGGTTGGTGAGTAGTTATTTATCCAATTTGGAATAGATTCACTAAAAATTAGTGAAGTGGATCTTTAAATACTTACAGGGCACTTCCAAATGGATTTTGTGCTTTGGTGGTTATAAGCCAGTTTTAAAGGTTACAAAAATGCAAACATGACTAGAAATCTCAATAATAGGAAGTATAATTTGGGTTACTTGTTCAAATTTGTAGGAAATATGTTTCTTCACAATCCAAGTTGAAAAAGTTTATAGTTTTATCTACGACTGAAATAATTTCTTTAGGAATTGGATGTGAAACAAGATGGGTACGTGGTATTTTGTAATAGTTAAAGTAACATAGATTTGAACAAAAAATTCATATCTTATTCTCACACTAAGCATATTGATGTTAGGTATTATTAATTGTGATTTTTGGTTAAGGAGCAAATAATAAAATTAAAGAAGCTTCATACATATTAGAATGGTGATGATATGTTGACGAAGGTGGTCCTCAGAAGCAAGCTTAATCTTTGTAGTAAGCTCACTAGGATGGCTTTTAAAAGATCAATGAGTTAATCTATTTCTCCTCCAAAATGGATTGGAGGACAAGATTGTTTTAGGCATAGCCTCATTTTGAAATATCTACATCATGTCCAATATTGTTGAATTTGAATTTTGGTAATCTTAGCTGCTTTCATAGATCTCAAGAAATGGAGATCATGCCAAGTTGATCTAAAAACTGATAAATTAAAGTTGTTTCTAGAAGATACGCCCTTATTGGAATTAAACACATCTATATCACTAGTGGACATGGTTATGTGTGTGACTGTGTATGTTCTTATGACCATTTACAAGTTGAAGGATAATGTTTCACCCATATGGGGTTCAAAAACACCCGTATGGTACTATCGAGTGATTGTGTAAGTGGTTGTGACCTAATACCTCTATAATTGTCTAGTAATGAAGTAGGTTTGAGGGACACAATCACCAAACACATCTATGTGGATGATCTATATAGTAAAAAAACTTAGATTATGAGATACAAAAAGAAAAAATTAAGGGCATCAGGTGACTCAAAAAAAAAGAAAAAGAACGTGAGAGAACATGAGTGCTCTTCAACTACAGGTTTTGAATTTTAATAATTTAGGATTATATTGGAGTATTATTGATTAATGACATCAATTTGTACTCGATCCTAAATCATTTGTTAGTCCCGTGCACTGGGGTAATCGGCAATCTCTCAATCTCCTAAAAAAATGGTGGTAAGGGGTGATCTACCTACTCAGTAAGGATATCCAGTCGTATCTTTAAAATAAATAACTCAATATATAAATATAAAACTTAGTCAAGTGAGTAAAATAACCATATAATATGAAGATACTTCATCTTTACTCAGTCTACCAGAACAATTAACAAACAACCAAAATTTTACCTGAGCAATGATTAACACTAATATTAATATATAACTTCCATTTATGTTTTATCCCATACTTAACGGAAATGCCTCAACCCTACTTAACCTTGTAGGCTTACAATCAATAGTTTGTCGGTTCATCTCTACTCATCATAATCTCTCACCAAATGGAAACTTAATTAAATGTATAAATATTGACACAGGGTACCTCAATTTCTCAATCTCAGTTGGTATCCCGGTATTACTCTAATACCTAGCCATTCTGCTCCACGGATAGATACCTAGTCGTCACTTACTCGTATTTAACCAACCTATCAATCTATGACCATCGAATGTAGCATATCCTAGGTAAGCCATAGATTCTCAACTTACACCATTTATTCATAATCTTTATTTAATTAACACATTTTTGTCAAATTAACAAGCGGTACATCTCAATATACTAAAAAAATTAAAAAAAATGAAACACCTTATACTTTTTTAATTATTTGTGAAATAAAATGAAGATAATTCATATATCTAACTATTGACCATTAAATTTAACTAATGACTAATTCAAAATATCATTTATTATAAAATAATTTATGAGTAACAAAACGGCACAATATTCTAAGAATATAGTCTAAGGTTATCCTTACCTCAATTTCGGACTCAACTAATTAATAGTCCAATTTACTCCTTAATCAAACCTTCAGACTTAGAAATTACAAAATTCTATTAGATTAACTTAAGAAAATTTCCAACCCCAATACACTTAATAATCCAATATAATTCCCTTTTCCACTTTATTCTTATTTATAAAAATTGTCCTTACTAACCTATCAACCATAATTACAAAAATACCCTTAACTAATTAAAACTCTTATTTTACCCTCTTTTTGTTTCAATTAATGCCAAAAATAGCCTTTTTGGAAGTAAATTCTAAATTTACCCTTAACTATTTGCATCTCCTATTTTGCTCTTTAATGCAACTTAAATTTTCCAAAAATGTCATCTTCTTCACCCTCTCCTCTTCTTTTCTCATTTTCTAGCCTCCTTTTCTCCATTTTTATCTCTTTCCATTACTTCAATTATTGTTCCAAACAACCACAACATGCAATCCACTATAAACTAGTGTACAATAACTAACAATCACACTAAAATATAAAAAATTGATGCTGGAATTTTACCTATGTATTAAGAGATCTAAGGTTGTTAACCTCCACAATTTCCTCCCAATTTTCTGCAGAACAAACACAATGAAGGAACCTATAAGAGAAGTGTCACATGTAGGAGAAAAAGGGTGAAATGCGAATAAATTATGGAAATTTTATTCGGAGACTGTTAGTATTATTTTGGAATTTATGGTAAATTTTTGGAAGAATATTGAAAGTTGGACCAATCCTAGTGTGACATGTGGACTGATTAAAGATTGACATGTG
>JAOSBO010013541.1:0-12730 GCA_027563915.1 Erythroxylum rotundifolium
TTAAATGGTTTAATGGTTGTCTTTTAATGATGGCATGTATTGTAACCTTTTAGCATTTATTTGATTAAAGATGAAAGAGGTACAATTGATGGATCATCTTCCTTCTTTCGTAACTAAAACAAAAATTGACATGTCATTTTAGGTTATTGGTCTTTTCATATAGCCATCTTAAAACAAATAAGAAGAGTCTCATTTAATGGCTTCTTTATGTTTGATTAAAGAATGAAGTGATGCATTGGATGTTCTCCACTTCTTCTTTCATTTCATGCATAATCGAAATGAAAAAGGGGTAAGAGAAGTGTTCTTGCATTTTTTAGACTCTCTTTTCCTTTCTTGCATATGTTATCCAAATTTTGCATAAGAGTTGTCTCATCTTTAGCTTCTTCCTTTCAAGAAAAATCTCGTCCAAATATTTCTTTTGCTTTCCCACTAGAGGATCTTGTTACCTTGTTATCTAAGAAGAACAAGTGGTAGATCGGATTGGTTAAGGATACAAAAACAAGAAGAGAATACATTGACAAAGGAAAGGGTTCAAAAGCAAGGCTAAAGAAGGAGAGGGTAACACAGCGAGGAGTTAAGTTGTAGCAAAAGGAGTTGGTAATATAATCTCTATCCTGTTCTTTTGATAATTGTTTTCCATATACCATATCATGTATGGCTTGGCATGTTTATTTGGTTATCTTACTTCCACTATATTTTGATTTCTAAAAAAAGGTTTTGAAATCTACCTTTTAACAAAATCTTGCATGTTTTATTTTTTGATCCAACAGACACTCCCTCTACATTTGCATTCTATTTCATGCTATATGTGTTTTGGACTCTTATTTTTACTTGTGTTTTCACACACGTTGATGTTTTGGACGTTGCTTGGACAAATGTCATTGCTTATTGTTCCTCATTTGGTGTTGTGTTTTGGTTGGACTACTCCCACTTTCCAACATCGCTTTGCTCCTCACCATAATCTATGCACCTCACATTCTTTTCTTCATTTTCTTGCTTTTAATTGCTTTCTTTCTACTCTATGAATCAAAAGAGTATAGACATTGAGAAGAATTTAATAAACATGCTTTCAGGTCACTTTAGCTCTTTTACTTTCGAAATGTATTTAAGATAAAAAATGAACTAAAATGACTATCTTAAGCATTTCTAAGGCAGTAATCACTAAATGTTGAAGATAAAGTAGATCAACATTTAAACACACATCAAATTCTCCCACACTTAGCTTTTGACTGACCTCAGGGAAATTGTCTAAATCAAAATCATAAACCAACATTTTTACTCATTTTCCAAATCTTCTAAGAATAGATAATCATAAGTAAAGATGAATGACTTTCAAAACCTATAGCAAAATCTCAACATTCGAGCTTATACTGATGATCAATCAATATTTGCCACCCTTAGAAATTAAGTAATCTAAAGCTAAACTTAGGAAAAAAATGTTTAAATAACATATTTCTATGGGTACACTCAAACACCACCCATGATCAGAACAATCCATAATATTACATATCATTTCATTTCTCCACCATTACAAATCACATACATAATCACAAATCAAAGGACTTTTCTAGGGTTCTAATGTGGGTAAGGATAAGGTGGGATGTATTTTGGTATGTAATTTGAAAGCCATTAAGCTAGTGAAGCAGAAATAATAATTAATGAAAAATCAAATACAGAAGTTAGCATTGATTCAAAACTAGGTATCATCAGCAATAAAGACTGTAGCAACTATGTTTCACAACTCAATTAGCTCTCACATCATAAACTATATAGATATAACACAATGAAATGCTCCATCCAACTTAATAACCTCTTCATATGCCATATACTCAAACACTCAACCAATAGAGCTTAACGAGGATAAACTATTAATTAATGACTTCTCACAACAATTACATTTCCTGCTTCATACTTTTTTTATTTAAACATTTTTTGCTTTCCTTTTTTTTTAATATAAACTTGAAAGAGGCTACATTAACATAGGATTCGTAACATGACACTTTAATAAATTTAACCAACCCACATGTAAGCAAACCCCCACTCTTAGACTTTTGCACAATCACATTCATCAAGAATTAAAAAATGCTCCACTAACTTTAAATCTTAGGTATGACTTTTGATTAAGTGGATGTAATGTGGATTATACAAAAGAAAAGGTTAATATAGCTTAAAAGGGATGAGCAAGGGAAATTCACATAAATGGGTAGGCGATTTGACTAATGTAGATAATAACAAACAAAGGATGCCTAATCATTTTCACAAACATGCATGTGATAAACAATGTGGTCTCCTATAGAAATTCAACGCAAAGTAAGGATGTATATGTCAAAAAGTTCACTCATAGAAAACAAAATAGTAAGACTGATATGAATGTGTCAGTCTAATATGGCTCAAAACCTTACTACCTTTTGCCTACCACTAGTCACCACTCTTCTAAGAATAATGTACATTAACTAATCATAAGAGTAAAAGTACATGTCCAATTTCGATAAGTATTTTTCTAGTCAATTCATGCTCTAATTATGACTAAACAATCTTAAAAGCAATATAAAATAAGATTTTTTTTCATTTGATTTTGACAACTACCTAAGAAGCCACATAAGCCACAGTTAAGCTCAAAAGCATGCCTAAAAACTAGGATACCCCACCCCCACACTTAAAACTTACATTGTCCTTATTGTAAAATCAAAATGCAAAAATAAAGCAGTTCATAAAAGTAATAAAAGTAGAAATGTAACTTACATAATTTAATTTCCTTTGGTTTACCTCCCAAGTAATGCCTTTGTTTATTATCATTGGCCCAACTTTTTGTTGCTCATTCTTCATAGCAAGGGTTTTCTAACCTTATCACTTCCATGTCCTCCACTTGGAATCCCTCATAGAATGGTTTTAGTCGATGACCACTAACTTTGAATTTCTTGTTTATGTCTAAACTTTCAATTTCAACTGCACCATATGAAAAGACATTAGTGACAACAAAAGGGCCAATCCAACAGAAATGTAATTTACCTGGAAAAAGGCTTAAGTTGTGAATGGTAAAGAAGCACTGTTTTTCTAACCACAAAATTCTTCCTAACAATCATATTATCATGAAATCTTTTCATCTTTTCCTTGTAAATTTCTGTATTCTCATAAGATTCAAGCTTAAGCTTTTCTAATTCTTGTAGTTGCAACTTCCTTTTATGACCACTGCATCCATCTTCATATTGCATTACTTAATAGCCCAAAAGGCTTTGTGCTCAATTTTCATTGGAAGATGACACGGTTTTCTATAGATTAATTTATATGGAGACATGCCAATCGGTGTCTTGTATGCAGTTCTATATGCCCAAAGAGCATCACCAAGTCGATGATTCCAATCTTTACGATTTGAACTTATCATTTTCTCAAGGATGAGCTTGATTTCTCTATTTGAAACCTCATGCTTGCCTGTTTTCCTATAGATGATAGGTTGTAGACACCTTATGAGTGATATGGCACTTCTTTAAAAGACTTTCCACCAATCAATTGCAAAAATGAGTACCCTTGTCACTAAGTAATGGCTGCGGTGTTCCAAATCTAGCAAAAATGTTAGACTTGACAAATTCTCCAATAACCTTAGAATCCTCAGTCTAAGTAGCTTTAGCTTCACCCATTTAGAAACATAATCCACAGTCAACAAAATATACATAAAACCAAAAGAAGAGGGAAATGGTCTTATGAAATCGATGCCCCATATATCAAAAATTTCACATGTAATTATTGGAGACAAAAGCATTTGATCTCTATAAGATATCCTATTTTTGGCACTATTTATATGCTTCATAGAACATATATGAGTCTCTAAAAATATTTGGCCAATAGAAACCACATTCAAAAATTTTTCTTGCAATTCTATTAGGTCCAAAATGACCACCACAAGCATATGAATGACAAAACTTTAAAATTGATTGACACTAATATTTAGGTACACATCTCCTAATCACTTGATCATAACAACATTTCCGCAATTGAGGATCATCCTAAATATAATTTTTTGACTCACTTTTTATCCTATTCTGTTTAGCCTTTCTCAAATTAGTAGGGATCTCATGGTTCATTAGATAGTTCACAACATCAGCATACAATGGAGTCTTACCTTGAAGCATTAGCAATTGCTCATTTGGAAGTAGTTCTTACAGCAATATTGGATCCTCTTCTTTCATAACGCGACTCAAGTGATCTGCAACTGAATTCTCTAATTTTTCTTATCTTTGATCTTTAAATCAAACTTTTGGAGTAGGAGAATCCTTCTAATCAGCCTTGGCTTTTCTTCTTTCTTCGACAAAAGGTATCCTAATGTTGTATGCTCAGAATACGTAATCACTTTAGAACCAAGCAAATAAGGTCTACATTTGTCTAAAGCAAACACAACAGTTAAAAGTTCCTTTTTAATGATGGAATAGTTGCATTGTGCTAGACTAAGTGTTTGGGAAGCGTAGTAGATTGCATGAGTCATCTTTCCATATCTTTGACCAAAAACATCACCCACTGCAAAATTGCTTTCATCACACATAACCTTAAATGGTTGAATTCAGTCAAGTGGTTGAATGATTAATGTTAAAATCAAAAATTCCTTCAACTTGTCAAATGCTTCTTTACATCACTCATCAAACTCAAAGGGTACATTGTTTTGTAACATATGACATAGCTTTATTGAGATCTTACTGAAGTCCTTGATAAACCTATAACAAAAACCTACATGGCTAAGAAAAGAATGAATCTCCTGCACATTTGTGGGGTAAGGCAAATTTTGTACAATTTCGATCTTAGACTTATCAACCTCAATTCCCTTAAATGAGATTACATGTCCCAACACTATTCTTGTTCAACAATGAAATGACATTTTCATAATTAAGAACAAAATTAATTTTGATGCACTGTTCAAGTACACAATTCAAATTATCCAAGCATGCATCAAATGAATCTCCATAGATAGTAAAATCATCCAAAAGAATTCAATAATATGTTCAACATATTCAGAACAAATACTTACCATACATCTTTGAAAGGTGGCTAGGGCATTGTATAGTCCAAAAGGCATCCTTCTGTAGGCAAATGTACTAAATAGACAGGTGAATGTTGTTTTGTCCTGATCCTTCAGAGCTATCACAATCTGGTTATATCCTGAACACCCATCTAGAAAACAGTAGAGAGATCGTCCTACATGTCTTTCAAGCTTCTGATCATTGAATAGGAGTGGGAAGTGATCCTTGCATGTAGCAATCATTTAATTTCCTATAATTGATGCATACTCACCATCCATTATGAATTCTTATATGCAAAAACTCTTATTCTCATTGTTCACCATAGTAATCCTAGTTTTCTTTGGTACTATTTATACTGGTCTTAACCTTTTGCTATCTGAAATTGGATAGATTATACCAACATTAAGATCTTCGGCTTTACCACTTCCATCATTGGAGGGTTCAATCTTCTATGTGGCTCTCTTGTTGGTTTGGATCCTTCTTCCAACAAGAGTTGGTGCATACTGTCGAAAGGTTAATACCTAATGTCGACTATAGTCCACCCTAGAGCTATGATGTGGTCTTTAAGCACTCGAATGAGCTTTTCTTTTTGAAGCTTTGTTAAGTTCTTTGCTATGATTACCAAAAGTGTTTCTCCTTCTCCCAAGAACACATATTTTAAGTGCTTCGATGATTGCTTTAATTCAGTTACATGTGCTTGCACCACATAAGGTAAAGATTTTGTATTAGATATTAGCAATTCAATATTTTGAAATACATACCTCTTTGGGATTGTTTGCAGTAATTGCAATGCTAGCTCAATATCCTCCATTTTATTTGAAATGAGCAAGTTAGAATTTTGCAAAATGTTTTCCCTTAAAATCATGCAAGGAAGGAATTCTAACTTATCTTTACCATCCATATCAAAAATTTATGGAGACAAAGAATCAATGACATCAATAGTTAACATATAATGGAGACATCACTAGGGTATGTCATGGCTTTACAAATATTAAAACGAATAATTTTGCCATCAAATTTTATAGTCAATGTCCCTACATCTACAACAATCTTTGTCTTTGATGTTTTCAAAAATGGGCGACCCAGAAGAATAGATGTAGGGTAGGCCAATGGTTCTCCCTCCAGGTTCAGGGCATAAAAGTTAGTTAGGAAAACCAGTTCATAGACCTGCACTAAAATATCCAGTACAACCCCTCCTAGATGAGCATTAAATCCATTAGCCAACTAAATTATAACACGAGTTTCCTTCAACAATCCCAAATTTAATGAAGCATAAATAGAATATGGCATAAAATTAATTTAAGCTCCAAATCTAGCATTGCCCTTTCAAATATAGTATCACCAATCTTGCAATGTATCGTAAACGTACTAGGACCATTACACTTTGGGGGAAGCTTTCTTTGAATGATTGTAGATAGGTTCTCCCCCTCACTTCCTTTCTCATCTCCCCTCAATTTCCTCTTAGAAGTGCATAAGTCCTTAAGAAATTTGGCATAATGAGCAACTTGCTTAATGGAATCAATTAGAGGTATGTTCACCTCCACCTTTTAAAACATCTCCAAAATCTCCTTATTTTGCTCCTCTTTCTTTGATTTAGTAAACTTGCTAGGAAAAGGATGTAAAGTTTTAGTAAAACTTTTAATCACAGGAGATTGAGTATTTACCTTAGTTCCCTTTTTAGTTTCTTTCTGAGGCACTTTAAGTTCCTTTTTAGACTCTACATTAATGCCAATAACATGAGTCTTATGTGGTGCCTTCATTTCTTTACCACTCCTCAAGGTGATAACACTTACATTCTCTTTTGGGTTCATAATTGTTTGAGCAGGAAGTTTACCTAAATTTTGGTTCTACAAATAGCTCCCCATAGTGGCTATATAACTCGATTGATTTTCAAGATTCTGAATGCTAGCATTTCTCTTGTTGGAACTGGATACTATTCTGAGCCAAAGTTTTCATCATTTCTTCCAATGAAGGTCCAGAGCTTGATGGTTGAGCTTGTCTTTGATAAGGTTATTGATAGAACCCTTGTTGTTGTCTTTGCTACCCGTAGGTGTTGAAAGGAAGATGGTTCCATCCTGAATTTTATGCATAAGGGTAGCTAGGATTCCTTTATGGTTGGACAGGGAAGCTCCTAAAGCATTCACTTGTTTTGTGGATGTCTCTTGCAAAGTTAGACACATATCGGTTGGATCTCCCATTGTACAAATTCCATATAATTTGACTTGTTGACCATTATTTGCAGCCATTTTCCTCACTAAAGATGTCAACCCAGTTATCTATTGCTTCATTGTAGCAGTACTAGCTTCACTAACCTTCAATGGTCTAGGTTCCTATCAACTACTAGATTGTTGAGACTTAGTGACCATGTTGGAAATTAGATTCCTGGTTATGATAGGTGTCTTATTTACCAATGCACATCTGCTTGCTACATCTATCATACTTCTTTCTTGTAACAGAAGCCCCTCATAGAAATACTGGATCAAAAGTTGCTGACTAATTTGATGATACGGGCATCTAGCTTACAACATCTTAAAATGCTCCTAATACTCATATAATGTCTCACCACAGTGCGATCGAATTGCATAGATTTCCTTTCGAATGTTTGTAGCTCTAGAAGTAGGAAAATATTTCTCCAGAAAAAGTCTTTGCATCTCATTCCAAGTGGTAATTGACCCTGAGGGCAAGTAATAAGGCCAATCATTGGTAGTGTCCCCCATCAAGAATGGGAATGTTCTTAACTTAATATGCTTTTCTTGTACTCTAACCAACTTCATGCTAGAATAGACCATGTGGAACTCCTTGAGATTCTTATGAGGATCTCCAACTAACATCCCACAAAAAGTAGGCAAAAGGTGAATTAAACCATATTTAAAGCAACATCAATCACAGGAAAATCAATACACAAAGGGTTATGGTTAAAATTAGGAGCACCTAACTACTTAGGAGTACGATCACTGTTTTGAGCTACCATGTTACAATCAATTTCAGAAATGGAATCTATAGAAGAATTGGAAAGTAATATAAAACTATTTGAACTCTTGGTGATGAATCAAGTTTCTTATCAGATGAAGATGGATCCTCGAAACTTTTTGCAACTTGTCTTCTCACTCTGCGTAATGTTCTTTCAAGTTTTGAATCAATTTTCAATTCACCAGTGTGTGAAGATCGTGTCATGCACTAAAACTAACCAAAAAAGAAAAGAACTTAGTCAAAAGTCAAAATTAAAATAAAGAAAACAAAGCAAAACAAAAAAATAAATTCAGAAAAGTAAAGAATAATAATCCTGACAATGACGTCAAAATTTTTTGCGTATTATAACACTAACAAAATAACTAGACTAAACTATAGATAGTGACAAGTCTAGGTCAATCCCACAAGGATTAATATCAAATACTTTCCTAAATTATTTGTTTAAGCAAATAGGGGGATTTTCAATTTTAAACAAACTAAAAACAAAATAAAATTGAATCTATGAAAATAAATCAAATTAAACTGTAACAAAACGATGAACTGGATGAAAAAATTGAACACCGATTCATTGGTTTCATCTCAGCCTAAGCACAACCTCATGAATGTCATTGATTTATCATCTTTACTCCTTTTAGACTATTGATCATGAATTAATAACAAGCTCTATTAATCCCAGTTTTTCCTTAGGTTTTAGTTAATTACAAAGCACTCGTTAATTAACCCTAACTATTGAGAAACCTAAAACAAGCTCTCTAAGTTTATCCAGACAGTAGTATTACAATTAAGAAAAGTTGATCAATTTAAGCAATAATCACTTATGCATGAACTATTTGACTTAAGCTACATTATTTCTAATGATTCAATATCGTTAGTTTCTATAAATGATCTTCCACATGACTAATACATATCACATTCAAAATCTAGCAATGGGTAGTTATAAAAATGATTCGGTATACAATAAAAACCATAATTATCCAAATACCTAATCAATTAATTCAAAATAACGTAACAATCTAAAAATAAAGTAGATAATGATAAACAACAACATATGGCTAATGTGCTCCTGGGCCTCTATTCCACCTCCAAATCGGTGTCAGGTGATTTAGCCTTTCATTTCCATCTTCAAGCTCTAACAATCAACCTTAATAGCCTCCAGTTATGTAAAAAGATTGAACAAAGAACAACCACCAAAGTCCCTTTCACAAGCCTTTCTATTTCTGTATCGCCACTCCTTCTTTGGTTTCTATAACCACTCCTTTATAACTATAGCTGATGGGACAATTAAAGTTGAGAGTTTTTGGCCCATTTCACTGTTCACATATCCATCTTCATAAACCTCAAGCTTTCCTTCTTCTTCTTTGTTTCATGTAACTCTCTGTATGTCACATCCTTCCTTCTTTTTCTACTTCAACTCCCACACTATTTCTAGCTTCATAAAGTTGCAGCTTTTCTTCTTTTCCGTGATACACCTCTCTTCTCTCTTCTATCTTCACGCTACTGTTCCTTCCCCTCACTATTCACTGATGGGACAAATTAATACGAGAGACCATGCTACTGTTCACATATCCTAGGTTTCGATTCTTCATTCTCCAATAAAGAGGGAGCTTCGGTCTTCAACTCCTTCTTTTAGTTGTCCCTCATTCTTTTTATCTCTTTTTCATTGCCAAGCTATGTTGAAACTCCAATTAAACAACTCCTTTCACCTTTCCTTCACTTTAACTTCGGTTCTCCCCTCTCCAGCCTCTCTAGCTGACACATTCCCCTGCCGATGCACACTCTCCTCTTCTCTTATTTTTCTTTCCTCTCCTTTAAGCTAGGTTTCCTAAAAAAGAATCAAATGGATAGGTGTAGCATGATGCCACCTTCCAACATCCCTATATCCTTCTATTCAAGCATCTTTTTTTTTTTTTTCTGTTTTTAGTTTATGCGTCAATACTCGCCATATGTCTTTATTTTACTTCATATTGTATGTGTTTTGGACTCTTATTTCTGCCTGTGTTTTTACACACATTGATGTTTTGGACGTTTCTTGGATAGATGTCATTACTTATCCTTCCTCATTTGGTGTTGCGTTTTGGCTGGAATACTCCAACTTTCCAACGTATTTTGCTCCTCACCATAATCTATGCACCTGACATTCTTTACTTCATTTTCCTATCTCCTTCTTACTTTTAATTTCTTTCTTCATGCTCCATGAATCAATAGAGTATGGACATTGAGAAAATGAATTTAATAAATTGGATTTTAGGTCACTTTAGCTTTTTTACTTTCAAAATGTACCTAAGATCAAAAAATGAGCTGAAATGAGTATCCTAAGCATTTCTAAGGCATTAATCACTAAGTTTAGAAGATAAAATAGATCAACATTTAAACATATCAATATCATCACAAGTATAGAGTCTTCATATTCTACATCCAAATACTACATGTTGTTGAATATGGCTTTGTGAAATTTAAAAATTGTATCTATGAATGGCTATAAATAGCCAACATTTTAAGTGTTATTATTAACTTCTCAAAATGAAAGGCTAGACTTGCAAGCAGGAGCACACGAATTAAAAAATATGAACCTTAAAGACTTAGAAGTAGAAAGAGAACTCAGGCCTAAATTATTTCTTCACCTAAAAGCCAAGTAGAGTTGGGAGAAAGGTCAAGCAATAGAGTGTGTACCAACACAAATAGGAATATCAAAATAATTCTTTTACTCCGCTGTAAAAAATAATATAGGAACTATAGATAATATTTCCAAAGAATATTTAGCACATAAACAAAGATATAAATTAACATGCACCAGAATTTGAATATAGAAAAATCCTATAGAGAGGGAAAAGTTATGGCACCTAGTTAAATAAAATAATCTCTTGTTATTATAAAAATAATGGTAAGCCAATATTCAATCCTCCTAACAATTTAGAGATTAACAAACATAAAAAATCACTAATAATTGTGGATACAACATAATAAAATCTCTTAAAAGGTATCTTAACCTGAGCATCAAGAGGGAATCAAATAACAAATTACTTACACCAAAATGTAGCTTGGACAATCATGAACGACATGCTAAAATTTTAGCTCAAATAGAGGTGTTTTAGTTATTCAAATCTCTAACTGATGGAAAAAAATTTCCCCTTTTCTTTCTTCATTTTGCTATTACCTCTTTACCATATCTTTCTTTGTTCTCTTTCTTTTGAGGTCACCTCCCATTTTTTTCTCATTTAATCTTTATATTTTAATATTTTATATGGTTGGCCCACTTGAGAAATAACCCATCTAACAAATCTTACCCTCACAATTTAAGTGAGGCTATACTCAAACAAACTGGCTTCCTTCCAACAAATAGTAAACTTCTTTGTGGGAAAGATCTTTGTCATTATACAACTTGCATTTTGATTTACATGGATCTGTTCTAAGGATAGTTGCTTCATCTTTAATGCTTCTTTAGTCCATTGATACTATATTTCAATTTCCTTTGACCTTAAGTGAAAGTTTCAATTCTTACTGAGACGAGTAGGACTCGGCTATTACAATACATCTCTTGACTAAGTGGAAACTTTTATAGGAATTTTTTTGTCCACAAGAGCTCTTTCCTTGCTTCATTAATAGCAATATTCAACATCAGTTGAATACAATGCAACAAACATTCAAAATTTAGATTGCCATGATGTAGCTCTACTTACAAAAGCCATCAAATATCCAGAAGTAGACTTTTTTGAATCCATATCACCTGCCATCTCGATATCTATGTAACCATCTAACATAGGTTTATTAGTATAAAAACATAAAAAAATATTAAAATAACCTAAGATGCCTAAGTATCCATTTCATTGTTGATAATGTTCTCTACTAGGATAAAAGAGAAACTAGCTAACAACACCAACTACAGGAGCAATATCTAGCCTTGTACATATTATGACGTATATCAAACTACCAACGGAAGATGCATAAGGAACTTTCTCCATTTCTTCTTTTTCTTATGTGTAGAACATTGCTTCAAACTCAACTTAAATTGACTTATAAGCGGAGTGCTAACTAGTTTCCAATTGCTCATATTAAACTTCTTTAATACCTTCTCAACATATTTTTTCTAGGATAACCATATCTATGCTTTCTATCAAGAATGGTTCTCATGCCATGATTTTTCTTTGTAACATCAAAATCTTTCATAGCAAAGGATTTGTTTAAATCCTTTTAGAGATTTCCAATATTCTTTATGTCATGACCAATAATCAACACATCCATATGTAACAAAAGAATAATAAATTCACCATTAGAAAATTTCTTTAAAATACATAATTATTAGACGAAGTTTTGGCATACCTATGATAAATTATAAAAGAGTTAAATTTTCTATACCACTGTCTAAGAGCCTGTTGAAGGCCATACAAACTCCTTTTTAATCTACAAAAGTTTTTATTTACTTTTTGTTGTGAAACCCTTAGGCTATTTTATATAAATTTCTTCCTCTAATTAACCATGATAGAACATTGTATCCACATCAAGTTCCTCAAACTTTAAATTTAAACTAGCTACTAGCCTAAACATAACTCAAATTGAGGAAATCTTGATTACAAGTGATAAAATATCTTCATAATCAATCCCCTTTTTTCTAATTAAAATATTTCACAAACAGCCTTGCTTTTTACCTTGGTAATGAGTTATTCTTGTTGGGCCCCGAATTTTTTTATTTTAGTAAGCATGATTTGAATAAATTTTGTGGTATTGTTAGATAAATCATTTTAATTGGAGTTAACTAT
>JAOSBO010013559.1:0-12728 GCA_027563915.1 Erythroxylum rotundifolium
GAGAGGCATATGAGGAAATAATACCTCTACCTTAGTGATCTATCAAATGAAAATTTCGGGGACGAAATTTATTAAGGAGGGGAGAATTGTAACATCCTGTCCCCATATTAAAGGTTAGAAATCGGATATCACCATCGATGTTGTGTTCGGGTCTTGCAGAAGTGGGGTGCTACATGTTTTCCTAGCCTTAATCAACATGTATACAATCTTCCTACTGCATCATAAGTAGCTGCTATATAGATTGAGGTGGATGATGAAAGGGTTGATAAATCTCCACACATCCAAGTCTATAGCCATTCAGGCACAAGTTATAGAATCCAATCTTACCATACTTGTTATGATCTCCTTCAGTATCCTCTTTTATTTCCTCTTGGTGAATCTGGATGGCATCGTGGAATTAAGCGGTTATTTTCAAAGAGAATGAGAAACAATGCTTCAAATAAGGGATGTGACATTAATTTCAGTTCTTTTTTTTGATCCATTTGATTTCTTTTAAATGGAGAATACATGCAAGTTTTTCTTTTCCTGTTTCATTTTTATAGTGTTATCTAACCTTATGCTTTTATTTATTTGATTTGTTTGTATAATTTTTATTTGCTGGTCAAGAATATTGTGAAGATGGCACTGTTTCTACTAGAGAATATTATTGTTATAGGCTCCAAATAAGAGAACATGATGAGTCAATGTTACTCTATAGCTTAAGGCTACTTCAACAATTTGTTGTGGGTGCTTATATGAAGATTGAAACGTCTAGACTTGATTTACATAGAAAGAGACAAAATGAGATAAGGACAGAGATATTACAGGGTGTTTTGGATAGTATTGCCATTGGTTAAACTACAAGTTATCGAATTGGCCGTCAAGTTGTGCTCTCAGTTTCGTTTGTCGATGATCCAAAGGACATGAAATGTTGTTATCTTGATGCAATAGCTCTAGTACAGAAGTATGATGACATTTTTCTCACCATGACTAGCAACCCAATGTAGAAACAGATTTAAGATAACCTTAAGTTTCATAAAATAAAAAGCTACAAGATAGGTCTGATTTATTGACTATAGCTTTTGGAGCTAAGTTTGAGATCCTTAAAAATGAACTAATCAAGAAACAAATCTTTGGAGAGGTTGTCGCATATGTTTATGTTACTGAGTTCCAAAAGAGTGGTTTCCCTCATGCTCATTTGTTATTGATACTTAAGCCTCATTCTAAATTACTTAATCTAAAATCTTATGACCCAATCATATCAACTAAAATACCAGACCTTGTTTAAAATTTACGGCTATATTCTCTTGTAATTAAACGTATGATCCACCGTCATTGTGGTCATATGAATAAAGTCAGCCCTTTCATGAGAAATGATGTGTGCAAGAATCATTATCCTATAAATTTTACTCCTTTTACTATCCATGGTGAGGACAATTATACATGTTATAGAAAGAGAGATGATGACCAAAAATTAAAGATTTATAGGAATGAGGTAGATAATAAATGGGTGGTTCCTCATAGTCTGTACCTTTTGCTTATCTTTGATTGCCACATAAATGTTGAAATATGTTCTAATGTTAAGCTTGTTAAGTATTTGTATAAGTATGTCTTTAAGGGCTATGATCTTGTTAATTTTAGTATTATTGATCAAGAGACCACTGTTGATATTGATGAAATCAGTAATTTCCAGGAAGGTCGTTGGATTTCACCTCTTGAAGCTTTTTGGCCTATATATGAGTTTCGTCTAGCAGAGATTAGTCCATTGGTTTATATGCTTTAGGTTCATCTTCCTGATCAACAGTCTATCTCCTTGATAGAAATTCATATTTGTCCTATTGTTGAGAAAATTTGACTTTTCAACAACAATGTTAACTGAATTTTTCAAAATGAATTAGACAAATTAAAAAGCTGAGGAGATGAGATGTTTGTATAAAGATTTTATAGAAAAATTTGTTTGGACCCTATAAACAAAAACATGGTTAGAAAGGAGTCGAAAGAAAGTTATAGGATGGTTGGTTACTATTGACCCTAAAGAAGGAGAGAGGTATTACCTAAAGTTATTGCTTATGCATGTTAAAGGACGAATATCATTTGATCACTTATTGACTATTGATGGTGAAAAAACAAGTTATTTGAGGGAACTTGCACTAAAATTAAGCTTGTTAGCATCTGATTCTCATATAGAACAAACTTTAAAGGAGGTTGTTTTATTTTAGATGTCAGCTTCGTTTAGACTTTCATTTGTTATGCTCCTGTTCTATTGTTTACTAACAAATCCTAAACAACTTTAGGAAACATTCAAAGACTATCTTATTCTGATTACCAGCATGCCTCCCCTTATAATGCATGTACATCCAAAGACGTTACAAGGATGAGCCTCTAAGATATTAATAGATCCTTAAAACAAATGGGGAAGAGCTTCAGTGATTATCATTTTATTGAATATGATTTTATAGCTAATTATCATGAGCATCTCACTAAAGAAATACAAAGTGAGAATACTCATTGATCCAGAAGATTTATTATTACATTCAATGTTGAATAAGGAACATAAATACATATTTGATTTGATTTTAGATTAAGTTTTTGGTTCAAATGGTAGCAGCTTTTTTATTGATGGTCATGGTGGAACTGGGAAGACTTTTTTGTACAAAGCACTTCTTGTAGTTTTACAATTATAGGGTCGTGTTGTAATTACTATTGAGACATCAAGTGTTGCAACATCAGTTCTTCCTATGGTAGGACTGCACACTCAAGATTTAAGATCCCATTTGATTTTTCGAAGAAGAAAGTTTGTCAATTAAGTAAGCAGGTAGTATTGCAAAACTGATGATTTGCTACAAGATATTATAGAGTCCAATTAGCTTTGCAGAGGAAAGATTGTTGTTTTTGGTGATAATTTTTGTCAAACCTTACCTATTATAGACCAGGCCACAAAAGAATAGTTAATTGAATTCGCATCTCTGACCACACATGCGTAAATTATCTTTAACAATAAATATGAGAATTATATCAAATCCAACTTTTGAGATTTCTTATTAGGGGTAGGAGAAGGTATAGAACCTGTTGACGAGAAAAATCAAATTTGCTTACCCGAATAGTTGGTTATTCCTTATCATAACAAAGATGAATCTCTCAACAAGTTATACTTTTTATATGTTATCATTTACCTTCCATTTTATTGATTATTTAAAAAAATTTAGTTTCTAATGCATGGTTGATTTCACCGTTTTAGTTGAAAACGTTTTCCCTGACTTAAGCATATATTCATTTGATCTATATCGGATGATAAATAGATACATACTCTATCTAAAACACAACTGTGTTGATGAAATTAATGACATTATGATCAATAAATTGACTGAAAATCTACATTCATCTGTAAGATTTGACAGAACAGTTGACCGAAGACATCAAATAGATTATAAAGATTTTCTCAATTCTCTTAATCCTAAAGGTCTACCTCCTCAGATTATTGCTGAAACAAGGTTGTCCAAGCATTCTTCTAAGAAATTTGAATCCAACAGATGGTTTCTGCAATGGCACAAGATTAATATGTAGACAATTAAAAGAGAACACAATTGCTACAGAGATTGTTTTTGGATATCATAAAGGAAAAAATAGTTTTCATACCTAAGATTCCTCTACAATCTTTTGAAAATGAAAAGAATGGGATACCTTTGGTAAGAACACTATTCCCTGCTCTTTTGTGTTTCGCGATAACCATAAATAAGTCCCAAGGTAAAACGCTTGATTATGGCAGAATTTATTTTCGTTAGTCTATATTTTCACATGGATAATTATGTGTTACTTTGTCAAGAGTTAGAACTCCTGAATCAATTATAGTTTTAATTATTCCAGGCTTTTTTATTCTTCAAAAATTGATCACAAAATAATTATTATTATAATCTATGAAATTTTCTAGTTGGCTAAATTATAACATATAAAATAAGCAAAAGGTATATTGATTGTTTTGATCAAGTGTATTTAGTTTTATTTTATTTACAAAATAATTTTTATCATGTAAATGTTTTCTTAACCAATTGTTTTTTTTTAACAATGGAAAAGCATTTATTAATCAAGAATATTTTACCTGGTACTAAGGGGTGTTCATGCAAAGTAATCATTCAAGAAAAACAACAAATTACTACATCACCTAACAAAACATCCAAAAGACAAAAGTTTATCTTTTTTTATTCAGAGGCATAACAATTATACTTTCTTCATTCAACATTTTCCTTTTTGCACTAACTTTAGAAAAATAATAGTTGACCTGGCTATCAAATTAGAATTTCTATAAATCTTTTTACATTACTACTAAATTCATGAAATATTAAAGCTTTTTTTTTCCTATTTCTGTGCCCTTTCTGTGAAATGTTGTTACCATTTTTAGTTTAAAATTTTAGTATTTCAATGTGTCAAAATTTGAATTTGTTACTTTTCTCTGTCATTAGAATAATTTGACTATTTTTTGTATTCTATTTTTTGTTCAACAAGGATCATGCGTCGAAGCTATCATATTTAACAATGATATCCAAAGAATGAGCCTCATTTGCAGACTTATAAAAAATATATATCATTTCTAATGTCATTGTCAAGCCAATTCCACCTCAGTTCCAAGTTGAAGACTTGAAAAGTCAATGTATCATTACAAGTCCCATCATTGTCAAGTCTGTAATTGATGACGACAACATCCAACCAAGCAAATTCAGTTATACATCCTTTACAAGTCTCATCAAATTTATCAATAACAAGGAAAATCAGTCGATTAGATCTTTTATTTACTTCTCTCAATAACTATTTTTTCTTCCATTACATTTGATTGTACGTATCCTTATCATATGATAGATATTTTGGCTATCGTTATTCAAGTTTTGGAGGTGAGGCACATCAATAAAGACGAGAAAGTTTCGACTGTCCAAAAATTTGTTCTTGCTAACAAACAGTATTTTTATTCCCTATTATTCTCTGCAACTAATGAACTCCATTAAAATTTGATTCTTTTGACATTTTTTCGTTTTTATATTAGACAACAAACTAACATACTTATCCAACTCTTGTGTGTTGAAGGCTAAAAGTTCACTTTTATAATGGTAATTCTATTTTCATTTTTATCATACTATTATTTTTTTATATTTATCCTTGTATTTTCTTTTTAGGCTTATGATTTAAGAATTTCAGTTATTGCATTATCCACATGATTTGATTATACAATTCTCATTGATTCGCCAAGACAAGAAGCTTCAAATTTTAAAAATTGGTGCTTCTATGTGTCCCATCTTTACTTTTGCAACAAACAAACTTCTGTACACGTTTTTAGATTTTTTATACTTACGCTTATAATTACCATTTTTCTAGGGTGCAACAAAATAACAAGCAGCTAAAAGACCTTGTTACCCAACAAGCTTACCTCGAATATGATCCTGGTATATGTTTTGGATCAAATCAAAAAATTTCAAATATCATTTTCCTAAAGTCCAACAACAAGGTACATACATTTTATATTCTACTGTGAACTTTCTTTCTCACAAATTATCTATCTAATTTGAATATTCCTAATGAACAGCTATTTGTATCTTTCCAAACAACATAGATTAAAGCTCGTATTTTTTTCAACACATTCTGCAAAAATATGGGTATATGAGCTATAAAAAATATTTTCGCTCAACTATAGTTACATATGGGGTTACATTTACATGTAATTCTTATAAGGAGAAACATCCAGCTGAACATAAGCACTTCTTCCCTTTTTCCTTTTCAATTGTTTCCCTTTTTAAAAAATAAAGGATGAACAGGCCCTCACATCATGAACAATCAAGTTCTTTTTATGCCCCTTCAAAACATATCCTAATGTGATTTTAACACATTCCCAAGATACTTGTATGTTAAGTTTAAAATCATTGATATTAATTCTAAATACAGTTTTTTGATATTCTTTATTTATTCAACTGTACATTTTCTCATTTACTTTCCTTTCTAAATGTAGATGTCAGTATAATGTTAATTTGACTGACAACACAAGAACTGCCACAACATCTATTTTTGATGAACTTGTTGAAAATCTCTTGAACTTCACTGCAATTGAAGCTATGCAGTATTACAATAATTTTATACTTATAAATAAAAATACATTTGATTATTTTTTGTGACATCTCTATTATATGACCAATAATCTACACTTTTCTATTCGGTAAAAAGAGTATTGAACTTCCTCTCAATAAGGTCCATATTGAACTGAAAACAAAAATCTTTCTCGTTCATATCAAACATGTTCACATGCAACCATCGGACAGAAGGCAACGCATCATTGTTATCTATTACCACCAGACTGATGATGCTTAATTAGAAGGAGTGTAACATCCCATCCCTATATTAAGGGTTAGAACCCATATTTCAATAATGGAGAGAATATCATTGTGAGAGTTAGAAAATTTGCATTGCAAGCTCAACGGAATGTCAACATGCATGTATGTAAATTTGAGTCTTTGCACACATGAAAATAATTGTACATGCACTCATTGACATTTCGAGTATAGTGAATAGTAATAGGATAGATTGAGAATTTGTGGTTATAGCAAATGATTAGAATGAAATGGAGTAGGAAGACTAGAAATCAAATCTAAGTGTTGGACTTAGTGAATAAAAATCTGTTGAAGAAGTTTACTGAGAATATTTAATATGGGAGTTATTGATGGCGGAGTAGAAAGTGATGGTCTAAATAAGGGGGACGATGTTCAGGAGCATAGACATATCATCTGTAAAGACGTATCGTTTGTGTTTTGCCTATCGTCTGTGTTTTGCGTATCATCTATGATGACGTCATAACACAGACACAAAGAAAACACAAACGCAAGGAAAGACGCATCGTCTGTGTTTTGCCTATCATCTATCTTTTTGTCTATCGTCTGCATTTTATCGTTTGTGGTTGACTTTACTTCGTCTTAAGTTGACCACATATCGTCTGTGTTTTATCGTCTGTGGTTGATTTTTCTATCATCTGTGTTGACCACCTATCGTCTGTATTTCTTATCATCTGTGGTTGACTTTTCTATCGTCTGTGTTGACCACCTATCCTATGTATTTCTTATCGTCTATGGTTGACTTTTCTATCGTCTGTGTTGACCACCTATCGTCTGTGTTTCATATCGTCTGTGTTTCATATCGTATGTGGTTGACTTTCCTTCATCTGTGTTGACCATATATCGTCTGCCTTTTGAATTTTCGTCTACTTTCTGAAGTAGATGAATTTCGTCTGCCTTTCTGTTTCATCTACTTTCTGACGAACTTTGTCTACCTTTCTAATTCGTCTACTTCTAGCATTCGTGTGCTTTGGCATTCGTCTGCTTTTGCATTCGTCTGCTTATTTCTTCGTCAGATTCTTGCATTCATCTGCTTTCGCATTCGTCTACTTATTGCTTCTTCTTATTATTGCATTCGTCTGCTTTTTGCCCTAGTGATCAAGATTTCTTCTTCTGTATACTGTTCATTTTATATCGTCTGGTCCATTTTTGACCCTTCAGATGGTAGATTTTGTTCCTAAGGTCTTCATGAAAGTTGTAGACCTTGAAGTCCTCTTCCGAACCCTATAAAGAACACCTTAATCTGATATCTGAAGGGAAAGTTATAGCAATTTTCCCATATCATCTGTCTTTTTCCATTTGGTCTGCCTTTTCATTTGGCTTCATTTATACCTATCTTCTGTTCCAATTGTGACCCTTCAGAAGATATAATTTGTTTCTAAGGTCTTCAAGAAAGTTATGTTATTTATTCGGAGACAAGTTCAGTATGATTGAGGACAGAACCAAATCGAATGATTTTGGTGTCAATGAGACATAAGACATAGGGGAATATGTTTCTAGAGGAAAGAGTTGCAAAGTGACTTTAGTGTTAGGGTCAAGAGGATAACATAAAAGTTGACCCGAAATGATGTGTTATAGGAAAAATCTGAAAGTGAACAAGAGGTTATGATTTATGATTTCAATGGTATTACTGAGTCATAAACTAAAGTATAAATTATACTTAAGTGAGTTTAGATAAAGGGAAGTGGATAAGTGGATAAGAATTGGACAGGTGTCATGAGTAGTTCAGATCTTTATTTGCCTATAAAAGACAAGCTACTGTCCTTGTCCTTATCTCTTCTTGAAAACTTCTTTCTTTAGAAATCCCCCAACCTAGAGCTTTTCTTCAAATCTTCACCGAAGTTAAACCTTACTTTTTTTGTTTGTCCCAACTTCTACTTGGATATTCCTTTCTTTCATTCCAAGAAAGACCGAGCCTCCCTATCCATTTTCAAGTTGATGTACGTGGGTACATGAGAGATTGGATTACGTGATTTTGTAGAGATTTGGAGCTTCAAACAAGATAAACGTCTGTATTCAAATGTTTCCATATCATTGAAGCTAATGCTAATCTTGAGTGTACTGTGAGTAGACCTAGATGGTCTCATTTCATTGTTTGTTTTGTTTGGTTTTATTTTTGTGTTAATTGACTACTAAATGATTGAATGAATGCGTTCTGATTATTGATTCCAGATAATGAAGATCCGTTGACTATAATTTTTGAATGAAAGATTGAAGTGCTACTTATATGTGACTAAGATGAAATAAGTGAGCATTATTCGACTGTTAAATGTCGAACCACAATCCGATGATAAATGTGTTTGAATGTGCATTTGATATGAATTTATCATTTGATTCTCAAAGAAAGTTGAATGTCGGACTTAGGTCCAATGACTGTGAAATCTTATCTGAGCATTTATATAAGATTGTGCTATTTGAGATATTCAGAAATTGTCACATTTCATAAAATGCATGCTTAGATAAAGGCGTTGTGACTTAAGTTGCCAGTATGAAGCACTTCCACGTAGAGCTTTGCTCCATGATATTCTGATTTGGCACGTAGAGCTTTGCTCCGTGATATTCTAATTTGGCACATAGAGCTATACTCTGTGATTCTGTTTGATTGAGCTCTATGAGCCAATATTTGTATAAGTTTGTGATAGGAACTTAGTCACAACAATAAGAAAGAAAGTGAGTCTCATGCACACTGCCTATGCATAATATGAATGATTGAGTGTATTGCATGTGAAATGTGAAATATGGAATGATGTGAATGTGACTTGATGTGAATATGATTTATATGATTATGTGACTGGGGGAGCCATCGATGATGGTCACTCACTGAGTTCGCAAAACTCACCTAAAATCTGTAAATATTTTTCAGGATCAGAAGAATACCCCATTAGGCAAACAGAAGTATACCTACAACATAAGTGAAGGATAGAGGTCGGGATCAGTTGGCGTCTGCACTATTATTTTTATTAACTCTTTTGTTTGTATAAAAGAATGTATTCTGAGATATTTGTATCATGTTTATAAATAAAAGTAGGCCCGAATTGGATATTGATTTTTCAAAAAAGTGTGCATTGTTTTAAAAAAATGTACTGAGATTTGAATGAGTGAGTGTATTAGCACGCTACCCTCGCAAGGCACGAGCTCGGATATCACCATCAATGTCGGGTTCGGGTCTTGCAGGAGTAGGGTGCTACATTTATGTGGTATCAGAGCCCAGAAGTACTATCTTATATGGGCATTCTGAAATATATGTCAAGCTACATGCATTTTAGTCATGTCATAGCAGACAGCAGCAACATATCCCCAGTATGAGTCACATGCATGAGCATTCCTTAAGAGTCTAAGCTGCTAAGAGGATTGATAAAAGTGATGATCTGACAGAATGTGAGAGTATTTGTAGTGATATATGTATTATGGAACATGATATTGATATTGTACTGTAATGGTATACCTTCGAATGTGATAGAGAACAGAACATATTGTCAGGATTGTGTGAGGAAAAGAGCAAGATAAGCATAAATGATGTGATTAAAGCATACAGGCAGAATAAGATGAGGAATAGTATCTGGTTTTATATGATAGATAAAGGTTCACCACAATGGGGTATGTACCCTTGAAGGTGACATAGGTGTGAATAAGTATATTGTTGTGAATTGGTTGAGGAAAATGAGAATATGAGTAGAAATGTGACTAAAGTGTACAAACAAAATGAAATGAAATCATAGAATTGTTATGATCATAAAAAGATGATTTTGGAATTGAAATGGTTATGTAAGTATTGTGATAAGAGTTTGTAATTCAGTATAAGAAATAGTATATGGTTAGATATAAAAGATAAAGATTCAGTGTATTTATATCGGAGACTATGAAATCGATATTTTGTTCTGATGATATGTCCTCGAATGTGATATAAATGGCGATACACTGTTATGGATTGTTTGAGGAAGAATAAGGATATAAGTAGAAATGGTAAGAATGAAGAGTACAAGCCAAGTTAAAAGTGACCTTGAGAGGTTGAACTTGGACTTGAAATGATTGTTTGAATTCAAAAAGAAAATGTGTTTGCCAAGAGTTATGATTAAGTATAAGAATATGTTTGTGAAATTGAGATCAGAATTTGTGGATGAGTGTGAATCTATGATTCACAATTGATTGCGAACATATGTACGCATGATGATAAATGGTATTTGGAAAGTGAAATGATGATAGCGATATATGAAAAAGCCGTTGAGTTTAGGTTTAATTGCCATTGTGAGTGCACGTCTGATAGTGGAATCACCATGACAAGTGAAAATATTAAGCATATGTGTATAATATGTGTGGAGATGATATAGGAAGCAGTTGGTGACTTATTGAATAATTGCTAATCATAGTTCCTATAGTTTAGAGTCTGAGATGAGTTAGAGTAGACGTGAAAGTTCTTATAGTGATCAATTGGGAATAAATTAAGATTGTTAATGATGTTACCATATATGATGAATCTGAGGAAAAAGAAGAAGGACACGATTATGGCATAATCCCCACACTTGATGACTGGCACCAAAGGAGAAGAGTTATCTAGAATTGAATGGGATAAAAGTATCCTTAGCATAAGCTACTAATTGGTAAATTGACATAAATACATCTCTAAATAAGATGTAATGATTTTGGCGATATATGCCAAGGTATTAGAGTAAATGAAATTGTCTAGTGCCTTACTGAGCCTTATATTAAAGGGTGTTCTGATCATGTAAGCTATAGTAGAAATTGATCCTATTGAGATAATATGAATAGTGAAATGGATTCTTGAATTTGAGTTGACATTAAGTATAAGAGATACAAATCAAATATGATGAAAGTGTTAACAACACAGGAAGATAATTTTGCAATTGAATTGAAATGTGAGGAGAAACTAGAAAGAATGAGCAGGTGTTAGAATAAATTCGTATGAAAATCAGAGTAAAGCAAATGAATTGAGAAAATCATTCGAGAAAAGAAGTCAATTGGGAAACCAAAAATAACATAAGAGAATACTACCTCATTGAGGAATTAGATTATTAAAGAATTACGAGAACAAATCATGAGCACAAGGAGTTTTGGGTTATATCAGTTAGTGACTATGATCATTGATGGTATTTTGAATGTGTTCGAAAAGTAAAGAGAATATATTGAATACTGGAAGAAAAATATGTAAAATGTATAAGTGATGATTGTATAAACAGTTTATGAGGAACTATAACCCCAATGCTAATTATGCCATTCGGATTTAGAGATTTTGCAGTATATACAATAGAGTTCCCATTAGAGATTAAGATGGAATCTGTTGCAGCATTATAAAGTGATTCTGTGTACATAAGGGCAATTGAAGCCTCATGAGCTGAATTTTGATAAATGAATTGGAACTTGTTGCAATAGTGATTGTTTTGAAAGCTTGAAGATGTTATATGTAGAGAAACATTTTGGATATACATATGAATGTACGGATCAGTAAAGATTGGGGTAATTATTGAATTGGAAAAGATTGAAAAGATTGTTCAAATGAGTATTTCCTAATAAGGCTAATGTTACAATAGAATGCATAGAATAGTAAATTTAATAGCAAAGTACCACAAATTTGGATATTAAGGTTATCAAATTTAGTGCAATAAAGAGTGTAAAATGTTGAGCAAAAAAAAAGGGGGGGAGCAGAAAGGAAGTATTATTAGCTATTGAAATTTAAAATTAGTTTTTGCAAAAAAAAAAGGGATTAGGAAAGCCCAAAATGAGAATTTGGAAATTGTGAATCTTATCGAGGAATTGGAAACGAATCTGACTTTTGAGTTAATGATACATTGTGATGGAACTAAGAAGTATGTGTACTCGATAAGGAGACTGTTAGAGAAAACATAAGAAACAATCGAAGCTATATGTGCTAGTAAGAATGCATCGAAAGAGCATTTGATGGCTAAGAATGTAGAACCAGGTAATTATATGTTTCAGTTACCGATAGTCTTGACTATTGGAGACTTGTTTAAAGCTTATATTTCCGGAGTTCATAGGAATATGAGATTAATGTATGGTTCAAAGTGTCTACAGGCATAACAATCATTATCTTGGTGATACCATTAGAATACTGTATAAGGAGTTATACAACAAAAAGAGTCGCTCGCCCTTACATTATAATGAAGAAAGCCTAAAAGAATGAGTAAAAGCCATAACAAATTTGGGATACCATTAGTGAGTGGAGTGAATCTGTAATCAGAATAAAGTGGTTTTTGAAAGACGAATGAATTTTGGTGGATCACATCGAAGTTATGGAATATATTGAGAAAGATTTGAAAGTTAAGTGTACTAACACCGATGAGAAGTGAAAAAGATGAATTGTCTCTAAGAGTATCACCTTGTCAAAGTGTGCTCACATTAAGTACAAGATGT
>JAOSBO010013581.1:0-12727 GCA_027563915.1 Erythroxylum rotundifolium
TTATATGACTGGGTGAGCCATCGATGATGGTCACTCATTGAGTTCGCAAAACTCACCCAAAATTTGCAATTATTTTTTCAGGATTCAGAAGAATACCCCGTTAGGCAGCGGGAGTGTATCTATATCATGTGAGTGAAAGAAGAGGTCGGGATCAGTTCGCGTCTGCATTGTGTCTCTTTGTTTTCGCACTAAATTGTATTTTCTGCAAATTATTGTATTTTGTGTATTTGGGTTTTGCAAAAGAGCTTGATCAAAGTGTAATATGTTTTATTTCTGGATTGGGCTAATTGACATTTTTTCTGGTAAGTGAAAATGTTTCTGAATAAAAATGGGCCCAAATTTGCGATTTAAAAAAAAAATTTACTCATACCGGCTTTCAATTGTTTCATTGTTTTAGCACACCATCCTTGCGAGGTACGAACTCGGATATCACCATCGATGTCGGGTTCAGGTCTTGCAGGAGTGGGGTGTTATAAGTTAGGAAGTCAATTCTCATAATAGTTCAAAACAGATATGTCTGTCATCACTAGTTGGCCAAACTAATATGCACACCCACTAAATCCTGGTGTTTGCTCAACTTTCATTTATGGTGAGTTCAGACTATGGTCACAAAAGTGTCATGACACTAGGTGATGACCTTGTCAGTGACCAGACTTATAGGTCTGTAATAACGCTCAAGTCCTATAGAAAGATGTCATTACAAGGACTCGACTTTTATGTACCAGCGTCACCAATACGAGGGTCGCTTCATCTGATGTGCCTAGCACATGATTGGCCAATTGTTTCCTCACCAATCACAAAAAAATCATATAAAAATATTATGTACAAAAAATCAAGTAAGGTACCATGCCTTTATTTATCAATACAACCGATAAAACGGAACCTTGCCATAGCTATATGCCAAAAAAGAATACATACATGTAGCATATATGACTCGGTTATGCATTCGTAAGTTCCAAAATTTCATGCAGTGAAATTCATACATTGTTCTTTGCATTTCGATTGTTGGTTTGTTGAAAACAATATCATTCTTCAAAATATGCAATAAAAACAATAGTTTCACTCTAAGTGCAAAGAGTTATTTAAAATAATGTCATTTATTAAATACGTAAGTATAGTAGCATCTATTTGAGAATCAATATTTTTACTATGCATTACCTAGGTTCAAAATTCATATACAAGTCATCATGCATGTCTTGGTTATCCTAATCCCATTTGAGAGATAAGTTTTCCCCGACTTACCTTAAAAGAAGGTGTACACTCCTTTGACTTCAATAACCCTCAGTATGAGCTCCTTGACTCACAGCTCCTGAGCCTTTGTACATAAAAAGGCAATATATTTACTACTTAAACATATATCTTATATTTATACACCATCACATAAGTGTATAAAACATAATATCATAATTTTTAAGCCATACGATTCGAACATGAAGCTTCTCACATGGTTACTTCCCTCTCTGTTCACATAAGCTTTCTTTTGCATTTTCAAAGGCGTTTAATACCGTTGATTCAATACTTTCACCTTTCAAATCATAATTAAGAACTTTCTTATCCAAGCATATTAGGCCACTACTCATCATTCTAAGGAAAAATTCAAGTTTACTCTAAATATACATAAAAGCCTCTTTCCAATGCACACCATCAAGATCCTTAAATCTTAAGTCCACTTAGGCATTTTATTAAACACCTAAAGGCATAAACTTGAAAGCCTCCTTCTAATGTATTTCTTCATCATTTTTCATCTCAATTCACATTATACATGCACAATTACCATCATAGAATTCATTTAAACCATCAATTTCAAAAGATATTCAAAATTTCACCAACTTTCACCGAAAAGGGAGCATTTCAGTTTTGGCTTAAAGAAGCTTCTCCATGACTCATTTCATTCATCTAAATCATGTCTCATACGTGGTCAAGCATGGAGAGGGCAAAATTTACCTAAATTTCATTTAGTGATATCTTAAAATCCTTTGGGAATTTCTCAAATCTAATGATAGATTTGAGTTCTTTGCCCCTAAGTTAACTTAGAACACCTTGGTTTGGGTTAAAGAGTTAGAAGGAAGGCGGAAATTTGATGATGGCCAAAAGTTCTCCTCACCCTCCTCCTCTCTTCTCTTTTCTTCTCCTTTCTTTTAATTAAAACAAAGTGTTTTTAATGTCATATGGTGGGACACACGACCATAATAAGGAGAAGGGTCTAGAATTTGACTCTTCTTTGACAAACATAGTGATTTTACCCTTTTGCCCTTATCTTATCTGAAATTACCATTATACCCTCGAAACGTTCCTAAATTTGCAATTAAGCCAAAAATTTGAGAATGATTAAAACTTTTATTTTCATTTTGATCCTCGAACTTTTGCAAAGTATAAGTAAGCCCTTTAGCTGTATAAAATTACATATTGGTCTAATAAGAATTGAAAAATTACATTTAAGTACCTTATGTACATCAACTTTTTAAATTAAGCTTTCTAAGTGTCCAATAAGTCTATAAATCATGTTTAATCACCTCTAAGGCATTAGAATATAGTTAACTCGGCTACCATAGCCATATCCAATGAATGGAATCGATTTTACATAACTAGAAACTTATATTTCAAAAATCTCAAAGATTTCACATACTAATGAACTCTAAGTTCATGTAAGGGCATATAACATTATATATCACTGTCATATATGTTGAAAGGATTCAAATGCATTTTTGAACTCATATACAACCATGTATATATAGATATATAGTAGTATCTCTAAGTACAAATCAATACAAAAGGCCCAAACTGTCTGGTGTTAAAAGTCATCCCCCCTCAAAAGAGTTTCGTGCTCAAAACTCAATGATTCAAATAAATGGGGGTATTGACGTTACATAGCATCTTCAAGTTCTTATATCATTTTTTTGAGCTGTCACCCTTCCAAAGAACTTTGGCTATGGGAACTTCCTTGCCACATAACCTCTTTATCTGCCAATCCAAAATATGAACTGGCTTCATCTCAAAACTTAGGTATTCTCTTAGCTCCACTAGAGGTGTCTCCCAAAATATGAGATGTATCCGATATATATTTCTTAAGTATCGAGACATGGAACACATTATGGATGCTACTAAGTTCAGTGGCAATTCCAACCGACATGCCACAGTCTCAACAGGCTCTAGGTTATGAAAATGTTTGATGTATCGAAGCTTCAACTTCCCTCGACTCTGAAATTGGATGATACCTTTCCATGGTGATATCCAAAGGAAAACCATATCACCAATTGCAAACTCTAATGGTCGTTGCCTCTTATCCCCATAACTATTTTTTCGAGATCCCATATCGGTTGGAGAGGGGAACGAAGCATGCCTTATAAGGATGTGGAAACCTCTTACCTTGCAGACGTGTTTTCCATGGCCTAATGCACCGGATCCCATCGGAATTCTGAGGTTAAACGTGCTTGGGTGAGAGCAGTACTAGGATGGGTGACCTCCTGGGAAGGCCTTGGGAAAAGCAAAACCGTGAGGGCTAGGTTGGGCAAAGGCCCAAAATGGACAATATTTGTAAGCGGGTGGTTTGGGCTATTACACTTTTGACAATCTTGGGTGGCTTTCATTTTCTCCTGGATGACTTTTACTTTCTGAGTGGTAATTTCTATTAACTTGGTTGCTTCAATCTTTGTTATACTGACCTCATCCCAAAAGGTTTCTTACACTTTCTCCCATAAAGTGCTTCATATTGTGGCATATCGATACTGTTCTCATAACTATTGTTATAAGAAAATTCTATTAAAGGCAAGTGTCAGTCCCGGCTGCCTTGGTATTCCATTACACATGCCCTCAACATGTCCTCCAATTTTTGAATAGTCCTCTCCGATTGACCATTAGTCTAGGGGTGAAAAACAGTATTAAACTTTAGTTTAGTCTCCAAAGATTCTTGGAATTTTAGCTAAAATGGAGTGGTGAATCTTGGATCTTTATCTAACATTATAGAAACCAGCACCCCCTACAGCTTCAAAAAAACGTCATTGATCGACTTTGTGATTGAGTCTTTGAATTACTCCCTTGGAAACCGAATTAAAAGAATTAATCCCAAGGATTGCAATATAGAGTGCACCCTTAGATTGCTGTTGTATATTCGACTCCTATTGTAACTACTACTGCTATTTTCTTGATCTGCCTGATTAGTCAAGGAAGCTTTCTGATGGAATGCCTTTAGGAATCTCTAGTACTTTTAACTTTATTATTGTATTCTAGGCTTAGCATAACATCCTTATGAACCCATTTCACATATTAGGCATAGCTAGTGTATTCTACAACTCCCTATTTAGTGCTATGCATGGTTCCTTGGTAACCCCTAGTTTAGTCAGTGAAACCACAAGAAATGAATTTGCTAATGAATGTTATAGATTCGGTCAAGAACAAGAAACTTATATTATCGTAGTTGCTTATGGTTATTTTGGTCAATTGATCTTCCAATAAGCTGGATTCAATAGCTCTCGTTCTTTACATTTTTTTCCCAAGTTTTTGGCTTGTAGTAGGTATTTGGTTCATTTCTTTAGGTATTAGCACTATGGATTTAAACCTAAATGGTTTCAATTTTAACCAATATGTAGTTGATAGTCAAGGAAGTGTAATTAATACTTGGGTCGATATTATTAACCGTGCTAACCTTGGTATGGGAGTTATGCATGAATGTAATGCTCTAGACCTAGCGGCGATTGAAGCTCCATCTACAAAGGGATAATACTTCAGCCTTAGTGTGTATAAGTTTTTGGGAAAAATAAAATATTACTAAAAATGGGTAGCAATAACAAACCTTTTGTTAGAGCAATAAATTGGCTATTGCCCCTTTTTTAGTAATACTTTTTAACTTTACATAATCTTTTTATTTGCTTCAACATACAAAATATAAATCTTTCCTTTTTTTGTGTGTTGTTTTCGTATCTCTTTCTTATCTTATTCTTATAAGAATAAAGAATATGAAAGAAAATTTTTAATGAGAAATGTTAGAACTTCTTTGTAATTTGTAGATTCTATTTTTGGGTGAAAATAACAATTCATTCCTTCATAAAAAAATCAATGAACATCAATTGTAACAACTTATGCAAAACGCATAAGAAAAGAGTCAAGATGTAGATGGGAAAGAAGGCTAGTAGGATGTCAATGATAAAAATAGAGGGTAGGACAGTGATAGACACTCATCTGAGCCAGTGAGTCCGCCACAACATTCACCTACTGAACCCAGCCAAAGAACTAGTAAGCTGTAAACAATCTTGAAGTATAGGCTATGCTGAACAAGATTATATCCCTTTAAAAAGTAGATTCCATACACCCCCCACCCCCTGCACCCCCGAATCAGTCTCCATACGTAACAAATGGACACCTTGTTGTACAGTACAACCAACTATAGTCAACCTCCATGCTATCATCTAACAACTGATATACTGTAGCCATAGAAAGGGTACCATTAGGTGATAATGCCCATACAATTGTATCCTCCCCATCCTTTGGGTAAAGAGTATGTGTCATATCAATTACGATAATAATAGGCGACGACAACAAACTAGCTAGCTCCAAAAAATGCTAAACCCCATTCTTATCTACATACTCACAAAGAAAATGAGAAGTGATAACACCCACTATTTCAGTCAAAACATGTACATGCAAGGCCTCCAGTTCCTCAATTCAAGGATCATTCCAAACATTATTTTAGAACCATTTCTAGCTACCCACGTATAACCCTTAATCAACATTATCCGTACTGTACCCAAAACATGCCAAGTAAGAGAGAACCTCTGAGGCAGAGATGG
Organism: Erythroxylum rotundifolium; assembly: GCA_027563915.1. Classification (NCBI taxonomy): domain Eukaryota; kingdom Viridiplantae; phylum Streptophyta; class Magnoliopsida; order Malpighiales; family Erythroxylaceae; genus Erythroxylum; species Erythroxylum rotundifolium. Next base: position 5,784 of record JAOSBO010013581.1, read on the forward strand.
GACTTAGAACTAGGAACCCTTCCATCTATATTTAGTCCTCAAGATGTGAGACCATAGGCTCTTATTTTCTTGTTAGGAAACACCACTTAAGCTTAATTAGTAAGGCTTTATTCTCAACAACCCCTAGGCATAAACCCAGGCTACTATCACCTTTCAAAGGGCACACCATTTCCCAACCCACAGCATTGGTATGTCGTTTATATTCATAGAACCTGAAAGGAAATTTCTAATCACTTGATCAATGTTTTGAGTAAAAGTGCATGGCAGCTCACGTGTTTGCATAGAATAAATCGGAATAGCAGACAATACAGATTTAGCGAAGGTAGTGCGTCTTGCAAAGGAGAGCGATTTGGCCTTCCATTCTGATAGTTTACATCGACTCTTTTCAAGAATAACTATGTAATAATTTCTGGATGCATGCCCCTAAATAATTGGTGTCCCAAGTTACTTACCCACCGAGGTGATTTTTTTAAAACCCAAACAAGCACTAATACTATCTTGTAAGGATGGTGAAACATTAATAGAAAAAAGATAGTAGATTTGTGGTCACTCACCCGTTGTTCAGAGCTAGCACAAAATCAATCTAAGCACCCTCGAACAATTGAAACCTGCTAAACTAAAGCCTCGACAAATAATAGTAGATCATTTGCAAAAAACATGATGGATAACGGCGGCCCTTGTTTACCAAGATGAACTGGCCTCCACTCCCAAAAGCTAGCAGCATTAGATATAGTACGGGTGAGTCACTCCATACATAACATAAACAGATAGGGGATAGTGAATCTCCTTGCCTCACTCCATAAGAAGGAACAAAAGATTAGTGGGCACACCATTTGCTAACACGTGCATGGCTATAGTCCTTGTACACTGGCTCACTTGAGAAATAAACTCATAATCAAATCCTGTAATACTGGACTCTCTTAACTCTTCCTATTTTTCCATATTTGGAGATATTACTGTAAATTAATATATATATGATTGTAATGAGTTTAAAGATGTATTTGAATCCTTTTGGTACACATGCAACCGATATAAAATGTTATATGCCCTTACATGAACTTAAAGTTCATCGATATGCGAAATCTTGGAGATTTTCGACTTATAAGCTTTTAAGTATGAAAAACCAAGTCCATTGAATAGATATGACCATGGTGGTAGAATTAAGTGTGTTCTAATGCCTTAGAGGTGATTAGACATGATTTATAGACTTATCAGACACTTAGAAAGCTTAATTGGAAAATTTGATGTACATAAGGGACTTGGAGGACCAATATGTAATTTTATAAAGTTAAAGGGCTTAATTATAATTTTCAAAAGTTCAAGGTCCAAAATAAGCATAAAATTTTTTATCATTCTCAAATTTTGGTCTTAATTGTAAATTTATGAAAGTTTGGAGGTATAATGGGAATTTCACATAAGCTAAGGAAAAAAGGGTAAATTCATTATATTTGGTCAAAGAAGAGTCAAATTTTAGATTATTCTCCTCCTTATCATCATGCACGCCCCATTAAACATTAAAAACACTTAGTTTTAATTAAAAAGAAAGGAGAAGAAAGAAAAAGAGAGAAGGAAGAGAGGAAACATTAGGCTATCACCAAATTCTACCATATTTTTTATTCTTCAACTCAAACCAAGGTGTTCTAAGTTAATTTGGGTCAAGGAACTCAAATCTATCATTAGATTTGAGAAATTTTCAAAGGATTTGAAGATATCACTAAAGGAAAGTATAGTTAAATTTTGTCTCATCTCTCTTTACATTAGGATTTTAAGTTTGGTGTTAAGATATGTTTTTTTCCATGCTAGAATATGCATGAATCATGGTTTAGGTGAATGAAATGTGACATAGAGAGGGTTCTTTAAGTCAAAATCGAAAATGCCCCCTTTTGGTGAAAGTTGTAAATTTTTTTATATCTTTCGAAATTAATGATTTAAATCAATTCTATGGTGTTAATTGTGAATGTATAATGTGAATTGATGATGAAAAATGAAGAAGATGTATGTTGGTTAAGGTTGGGATGAAAAGATGAAGAAGAAGTGGATTAATGTAATGAGTTGTGTAGTTGATCAATATAGCTTAAATGAAGGGAATTGGTTTGAATGAAGTGGTGGAATGTGTCATTGAGTGGAAGTGCTACTATATGATATGATAAGAGCATGAATTATTATGATAAAGTCTTGAAAATGTGATTTGAAAGTTATGAACATTAGGTGTTTGATAAAATGCCTAAGTGAACTTGGCTTAGGACTTAAGGATTTTGATGGTTTGCATTGGAAAGAGGCTTTCATGTTTACTTAGAGTAAACTTGAATTGTTGCTTAGATTGATGAGCAATGGCCTAATGTGAATGGAAAAAGATGTGCGTAAGTATGTTTCGAAATGAGAAAGTGTTAGGCTAAAGGCATTAAATGCCCTAGAAAATGCAAAAGAGAAGCTAATGTGAATGGTAAGGAAGTAACCATATGAGAAGCTTAATGGTCGAATCCTATAGCTTAAAGGAAATGATACTGTGTTTTATACACTTATATGATGGTGAATAACTATAAAAAATTATGTTTAAGTAGTAATTTCGTTATATGTCTTTTATGTATAGAGGTTTGGGAGCTAGGAATCAAGAAGCTTATACTAAGAACTTTTTAAAGCAAGGTAGTGCACACATTCTTTTGAGGTGAGCTCGGGAAACCATATTTCTCATATGGGATTAGATCACCCTAAGACATTTATGATGACTTGTATGTGAATTTCGAACCTAGGCAATGCTTAGTAGAATTGAATCTTAATTGGATACTAATACGCTTATGTATTTATTAAATGACATTGTTTTGAACAACTATGCATTTGAAGCACAAAAATTGGCTTTTAGTTCATAAGATAAAGTTTTAGAAATTTTCTTATGCATGTATTCTCTTTAGGTTTAGAGCCTTGGCATGGTTCCACTTTATCAGTTGGACCGATAAATAAAGGCATGATGCCTTACTTGATTTTAGTATTCAATGTTTGTATATGATTTTTGATGATTACAGAGGAAACGATTGGCTAATGGTGTGCTTGGCACAACTAGTTTAGCTATCTCTGTATCCTTGATGCTGGTACATAAAAGTCGAGTTCCCGTATCGACACCTTTTTATGGGACTTATAAGTGATTCCACCATGGCTAAGGTCTGGACACCATCGAGGTCATCACCTAGGGTCATGGCACTCTTGTTGACTGTAGTCCAAACTCACCATGGATCAAGTTGAGCGAACATCAAGGATCGGTGGGTGTCCACACTAGTTTGGCCTACTAGTGGTGTCACACATGATTGTTTTGCCTTACCTTGGTATTTTTTTTCTTGATGAGATTTGATTTATACATATGATGTTTTTATGCTTTTGTGTATTGGAACTAGAACTTATGTTCATCGGATGAGTGAATAAATCGGCTAGCCCTATATGGTTCCTAACCAGTATACGTTGAGTCATAGGCTAGGCCTATTTGTTTCTATGTGTTGTATTTTCAACTTATAGGTTATCTATACAGTCTTGGTGAGTATCGAGTTCTATTCGAGACATATGTTTTTCCTGCTCACAGAGTACATAGTGTACTCACCCTCCTCCACTTTCTAACCATGCAGGTTATTTTAGTGAGCTTGAAGTTCTGAGTACATTATGACGTATTTGGATAGTTTCGGACATTACTGCACATGGTTAGTTTTTGTTTTGTACTTTAGTTGCATAGTGGCCCATGAATTATTTTACCTTTTAACTGTTTTACTATTTTATTAAAATGATTATGTCGATATACTTTAAAATTTTATAAATTAACTTTTGATTGTCTTGTGGTTTGTAAATAACTATATATATGTACAATTTACATTGTCGTTGAGACTGATATTTAGTTAGCCTTGCATAACTGGGTTAAGGGTACCGTGAGTATCCTTAGCTCAACTATATGGTGGTTTTTATGTGCCCGATATGGTTCTAGGATGGGACAAATCCAGCAAGGCACAAAGTATCTTTAATAAAATCGCAATTAAGTTGATCATAGGCCTTTTCCAAGTTAAGTTTAATAAGCATCCATCTTGACATTTAATTTCATCTCCGTACAGCATGAACCACTTCTTGAATAGTAATGATGTCATCGATGATCTGTCACTAAGTTAAAAACTAGTTTGAGATTCTTAGACAATCTGCTTCATAATAAGCTTCATAAAATTGGCCAATAGTTTAGTAATGACTTTATAAAGCACATTGCACAAGCTAATTGGACTAAATTGTGTAAACCCCATTGGACTGCTAACCTTCGAGATTAAAACAATAATAGTCTCATTCAACATAGGATCAAAGTGGCCATTTATCAAAAAGTCTTGGATTAATCAAAGTACAAAGGGTCTAATGATTGGCTACTAACTTTGAAAAAAATAGGTTGTAATCTACCCGGCCCAGGAGCTTTAAACAACCCCATTCTTTTCATTACAGTAAAAATATCCACCATAGTGATAAAGTCAGCTAGTTTTCACATAGTAAGTGGTGTCACTTGTGAAAAAGAAGAAATAGTAGACAACAGGAGGATCGCCCCTTGATCTACCAAGTATAGAGAACCATGTTGCCACTGACCATAAGAATCTTTGAGAGATATAATGCGGCTAGTATGTCTTCGAGCAAGTGTTGACATATGAAAAAAACGAATATTCCTATCTCCCAAATTAACCCAATTAATTTGAGATTTCTGGATCCATAACAATTCTTCCTGCACCAATGTCATTTCAAATTTTTTCTGCACCATTTTATGTAGATCATTAACTATTGAGAATAACAGGTATCCAAAACCCTGTCTCACCCCTGTAATTGAGCCATCAGGTGTTGCTTGTGGCTCAAGATAATCCTAAAAACATTTTTATTCCACTTACTATTGTCAGAGTAAAGTTGGGTATAAGAACTACTTCAACTCCTACCATCTATCCCCTTGTCTTGAATAAAAGCAAGGAAACTGGGATGAGTGAGCCAAGCTTCCTAAAAGCAGAAAGGATGAGCACCAGTATTTACCCAACCATCAGACTCCATTTTATGATTTGATTTAAGTCACGACAGATGGTTAACTACAGCATCTAGGAAATATTGTAGTCATGACAAATTACATAAAGCATGATCCAAATGTTCCTTCCATGAACCCATAAACTAAGTAAATCAATAACCCATAAAGCTAATATCAAAAAGTCCACAATCATCCAAGATCTATCTTAGTTCCAACAACTGAAGTACACTGAATAAAGCTCCACCCTGTCCATCCACTTGAAAGAGGCTAACAAGATCCCCCTATAGAGAAGCACAAGTAATAGAAGGAGGACAATCGTAAATAGTAGTACACTCACCTGATACTCTATCCTCCTCCCTTTGAAAACGGATATACTAACGAGAAAAAGTCATCATTTGCACCAAATTTGTCACTGCCTGCCACAATAACCATATCCCTCCTACAAAACTCTAAGAACCTTCACAAAATGAATTAGACCATCCTAAAGAATGAATCACCTACAGAGCACATATACCACTAATATGTGGCTCAAGAATCACAAAGATGTCAACTCGATGTACCCGAGCTAGCTCTTTAAAAGCCATAAAAAATTAAGAGCTTGCAGCTCCTTGACAGTTCAATAAAACAATCGTTATAAGGAAAAGGTGATAAAGATAACAAAGAATAATGTTACAAGGAAGGTTCATTACCCATAGTAGTGTCCTATATCGGGTTCATCCAAGGCTCACTCACCACCATCCCCTCATCCGTGGACACATCCCAAGAAATATCCAAGTGCAGAGCATTAACTATATGAGCCACATCTATATCCGACCGCATTCATTTAATCGAGGACCAATATTCCATAACAAAAGCAACCTAGCAGGCTAATGCCACAAGATCAAAAGAGACTGAGGAGGGGCGTTTAGACTGTAGATGTTGCCGACTTAATCAATTTAACAACCCTTTCATCTCTAGAGCCAGTTGTGAATCTGATAAACTTTGTTGGCCAACACTAAACACCGAATAGGAAGCCAATTTTACCACTGTAGCTGAAACTGGCCTCTCTCAACATTTGCATCCACAGAAACCTTAGCAAGTTGTTTACCTTTATTTTTTGCAACCCCCAATTTGGCCTGTCATACCACTTTGGACGTCAGTACCTTACTCGGATTAATTTCCATACCATGCTTAGAAACAAAGTTCTTCACTTGTGCAGGATCCCTAACAGGCATGATACTTTTAATTTTCAAAGCTCTAAAGGAAATAACCGTATACCCACAAAAATCACCGCTGCCACTTGATATGCACTCGTCACAGCCTGTATCATAGCCTAATCATCACCAATATGCTAGCCAGAGGACCCAGCAACCTATTTATAGTGAGCATATGCAATCCTACCAAACTTGCCTTCCTTATCACTCGAGTCATCACTAGGATCAATAGCCTTGCGTGGAGCCCTACATTTATGACATGGGGCATGCATTCATAGACCATAAACATTCCCTTGCTGTGTTGAATTATTATTTTCGTGGCTAGTACCTGACTTAGTGATAATCGTAGGTTTTGTACCTATTTCCTTTGGCAGCGGTTGATAACAACACGCCACTTTTTTTGTGCCCAACTCCACCACATGCAAAGTAGATTTGAGGGATATTTTCATATACTATATTATGCCATATACCATTCAAGTTGAAGTATGGCTCCAAGGGATAGGAAAGATCCAATTCCACAGCAACACGAGCATAATGTCCCCTACATGATTCAACAGTATTGATGTCCACCTTCAAAGCAAGACAAATCATGTTGCCAAGTTTTATGAGGAATGATTCACTATAGTATTTGATTGACCCAAATTTATGCTATAAATTGGCCCCACTTTCTTAAGTATTTATGCATTTGTTGACTCCTAATTCATGATTTTTGTGCTTAATTTGGTCCTTCATATCGAGTT
>JAOSBO010013609.1:0-12724 GCA_027563915.1 Erythroxylum rotundifolium
TCCATAATCCTAATGGGTTTAGGATTATGATATTCTTATTCCTAATAGGAATAGGGATTAGGGTTTCTCTATAAATACAGAACTTATATCTCATTAGAGATGATATGAAAACCCTAGCCACCTAAACCTAGCCATTCGTCATCTTTCCCGAGAGAAAAATTGTGCGACATCCTAAAGTGTTTTAGAATGTGCTAGCACACATTATCCTCTGCCCAGATCATTCATCCTCATGTGGATACCGGTAGAGGACATTTGCATGTTGCAACATCTATAGATCTGGAAAAAAATACCAATCCGCATCGTAATTTCGTACATGTTGTGAAATTTTGATTATACTTCTTGTTATGTAGTATGGTCCATTCCGCTGCGTATTGTGAATACCTGGGCCATAAGCGATCCAACAAGAAATGTAGGTTTGTTCCTTAAAAGAACCCTACTAGAGTTGGGAACCATAGTGAATCACTTGCCTTAAGTAACTCCATTAGTGGAGCAAGAACTCCATCTACTAAGACAATATAGAAGTGTTTCAATTTTCCTTTATTATGCTAACTACCTAATTTGTTTTTCTAGGCTCTAGTAGGTTAGTTTAAGACTCTCAATTCATCCGAGAAAACTACATTCTTGACGTTCTTAACAAGATTAGCTTGAACAGAAGATTCACCAATTTTGACACCTTATTTTTCGACAAAAAGCTCAAGAAACTCCTATAGGGAAGGGTTTAGTCCATTTGCTTCACCACTGACATTGTTAGAAGATTGTGAGGCCAATGTATGGACTTCTATAGTGGTAAGGCCCCATAAAAGGATATGCTAAAGGGTTGCACCAAGGTGGTAACAAACTTGTCAAAGGTGTTAACTTTCCAAAAATAGAAAGTCTTAAAGGCAAATTTGTAATTCAGGTAGCAAGAAGGAAGAGAAAAATATGTCTTCCTCTTATGTTCAAAATTTTAAGTGTTTTATGGGTAGTTCTTTTTGCTCCATTTTGCCCTAAAAAAGTGTAAGAGTGATAGAAGGTAAAAACATAAAGAGTCTCACTCTCAGGAATACACCGTCTTATCATTTGGTCCACATAATGCCTCAAATGATAGGGGTCATCCCACCCATCTTCTTAGCTTCTCTATTCAACACCCTTTAAGCCTTTGAAAAACCTACAGGTAGCTTATTAATAATTAAAATTTTCACAATATTTGCATACCATAGAGGTGTCAAGTTGGCATAAACTAATTGTTCATCTAGAAATTTTTTTTTAAAGTGGCGTCATCTTCCTCTCAGAGTAAATGGCTAAAGTGATCATCAACAATATTCTCCATCCCCTTTCTGTCTCTTGTTTCTATATCAAACTCTAAAAGGAGGAGAATGCACATGATTAGCCTTCACTTTGCTTCTTTCTTTGTGAATGAGTACTTTAAAGCTACATAATTAAAATAAACAATAACTTTAGCACCCAAAAAATATAACTGAATATTTTCCAAAGAAAATACTAAAGATATTTTTTTTCAATATTGTATAGTAATTTAGTTGGTTTGAATTCTAAGTTTTTGAAGCGTAATAAATTACATATGCAAACTTTCCCACTTTTTGTCATATAACTACCACATTGCAGAGTCACTGGAATCACACATAATCTCAAAGGAAAGGCTCCAGTTTAAAGGTTGATGATCAACGGTTTACGTGTGCTAAGTTTTATTATTTTTAACTACGATAATATGACAAGTGCACGAGTCGTTTGCATAATACCTAAGGTATTGATCCCACGAGAAGGGTTAATGTAGCTGGAAATCAAACGTAGGAGACTATTAAACAATTATTTAACTAACAATAAATTTAAACACGAGGACTAACTAAATTAAATAACCAAATAAATCAACAAAATAATAACTGACAATTTACACTTAATTAGAAACAATAATAAATGACAATTAACACTTAATTAGAAACAATCATGATGATGATTAACAATTTTAATTTTAATTTTATTAACAATTAAAAGAAAATTTTCAGTTTGATGAACAATGATCACATACCTCAAATTTAACCTAATGAGTTTACTGAAAGAGAGAGAGGGAAAATTATCTATCCTTAATGTTGACACCTAACCTATAACAATTTATCGAATTAACAGTTCTAGATGATCCTAGGGTTAATTACTCTCTCAATTTATAATTGAACTTAAAGCACCCTAATTAGATTATGAGAAGTTGTAATCTCTCAATTACCTACCTATCCAAATCCTAATTAGTCTTTAAGTTCTCTAATAAGCAATTGAAAACCTAAATGTGATCTCTCTACATAAGATTTATCAACTTGATTTAGTTCTGAATCTATTAATTTGCCTAACTCTCATTGACCCAAATTAATCATTTTCTCTAGATTCACCCTCTCAGTTTATTATCGAGATATGAAGTGTAGAATAAATCACAATTAATTCATTAAACATGTAAAACAATCAGATTTCATTAAATCAACAATAATATTCCAAAGGTGAGTATAAAACATCAACCACAATGCAAGTCTATAATCAACTATATATCCTAATGCTATAATTGAATAAAACTGAACTACATAAGAACAAAATTTGACGGGATGATGGAAGACCGCAACTTCAGAAAGCTTCTTAATCCGAGAAGCACATCGTGTCTGCATTGTCTTCCTCTTCTCTCTTCCTTCGTCTCTTTCTCGATCAATGAAGGTTCTCTTTTAGGGTTTTGTTTTTGATGGTTGATCAAGGCTCTTCAAAGGCTATTTCTTCTCTCCCTTAATGTTGTATTTATACTTTGGAAGCCCTAGGGGTTGATTCAGGGTCGAAACAGTCTAAAAAGTCTTACGAAAGTTGAGTTTTTATGTTAACTTGATGCAGACCACAATTGTGGTAGGCATAACCCTCTCTGTCACGATTGTGGCCCAAAGTGCATGATTATGGCCTGGTTCAAGGCTCTCTATCACAATTGTGACCAAGGTACACGATCGTGGCTTGGCTGCTACTAGCTCACCTCTTTCTATCACCATGCCACAATCGTGGGTTATGTTCTTAGCCTAAAACTCTTCGAAACTCCTCGATTCTTTGCCGTTTACCCTAAAACACTATCAAACACATCAAGGTACCTAAAAATATAACATTTAAACTGAAAGACTTATACCAACCCATAAAAACAATTAAACACATAAACTAGCACAATTAAAACCTAAATACACACTAAATACTCAAATTAGAAATAATTACCTAACAAATTAAACCCTAAAACATGATGCAATTCACAGCTATCAACATCCCTACACTTAAACGTTTGTTAGTCCTCAAGCAAACAAGACAACAAACGCAAAACACACAATGAAAAAAAAAAGAGGCAATGACTTTAATTTCATGAAACAAATTTAATCTTGATCACAATCTGAAAAGTTGTATCTACAAATTAATCGAGATCTAAGTGTTAATTCATTTACCCTTTTTAGTTGTCACACACATTAATAATTCTTTGGTCCTTCAGACTCTGAAGCTGTTCCTAGGTATATTGTCATAAAAAGTCAATCTATTTACAAGTCTGACGGGTTTTTATTAAGAACATAAAATTCTATTTATGTTAATTTTAATTAGTGCACATAAACTGAGTCTTTTTATGTGAAGAAAACATTGGTAATGAATGTCGATCCGGTTACTCAAATAAGTTATTTTTTTACTATTTTGCTTGGTTGAAATGTGATTATATTTGCTTTTGATGCTAAGGCACACATTTGTGATACGTGTTGATTTGGTTACTCAGCTACATCACATTTTCAACTGGCTACTAGTTCTATTCATGACCCAAAGGTCAGCAGAATAGTGATTTATTAATCGAAACAACACTTTTTTTTCTTTTTTTATTGCAATTTATTGCCAGCATTGTTGTTTTAGCTATTTGTTTTCATGAAAGATACTAGTAAAGCTACTAAGTTAAAAGACCTCAAATTATGATTGAATATAACAATCTAGAGGGCTAAACTTACATTAGAGGGTGCTAAACTTATACTAAGTCCTAATTAAGTTGTATATTTATCTAAAGAACCCTAATTCACTAATTTTACGTGCTAATGATTATTCATAACCTAATAGACTATGTTAAAAATTAAATAAAATTTCACTCCATTTAAGCCATTGGCACATTCAAAAAGTTCATAATATGCAACCTAATAACTATCATTCAATATGCAAAATCACATAAAACTTAAAACACATAATCCATCCTCACACTTGCACAACACATTGTCCTCAATGTCAGAATGGTACACAAACACACTAGGGGAAATAAAACATAATATACAAAAAATATAAGAAGAAAATACTAACAAAAATGAAAAGAAAAGGAATGAACACGAAACCGTTTATGGTGATAGAGGTGGTGATGACAATAGTGTTGAGACCAAGTCTGCTTGACATCGAGAGTGTTTCCCTATCTTATAAGTGATTCAAGAGAGAAAAAGAATTAGAAATCCAAACTGTTCTAAATCATTGAAAACTTATTTAAGAATATAAAACAAACCTGACTACATAATAATTTAAATCTAACTACTACACGTGCTAATTTATGGTCATTAGCTTGACCTTTATCCTTTTAAACTCAGCCAAGGTCAATTGTAAGCGGTTTGCTTCCACCCTTCTCATTTAACATCAGTTTTCTAGCCTGTGAGTAAGCTATAAATTGCTAAATGATTAGAAGGACAATATTAATAAAGTTGAGAAAACCAATTAAGCTTGGTAATGTCCTTTTCATTAGCAAACTATCAATAAAATAGGGAATAACGAAACTCCCTGAATCTTCCATCGAATCCAATAATTTGTCCTACACAAAGGTGAGTTGCTCTCTTTCTTCCTTAATCACCTTCGTCTCCTTTGTTTCTCTCACTTCGCAAACAGAGACTTTATAGCTTCTTCAAACTTGATGTTTGTCATCATCTATTCTTCGTCCTCTTATTCTTTAGAAGATTCAGACACATCAGTTATCCTGAATGAGCTACTAACCTTTGGATTCTTAAATGCATTATTCATATTGGATGTCTCTTGATCATCATCAATCCAAAAGATAGGGTTCTTTTTATGAACATCTACCCAAGATTTTTCGATGTTCACATATGGCATATCTGGTACAAGTAAATAAAAGGGAGGGTTAACATTCTTTTCTTTGCATGTTTTCATCGTCCCTTAGTCTTCATTAAGTTGGGGTTTGACATAGTCTTCCATTGGTTCTTCTAGCTCTACCCCATTCCTATGTGTGATAGCCTATACTAGCTCTATTGAATTTACTTTCATACGGTGTAGATAGTTTTCCACACTTCGCTTACAAAATTCCCTAGAAATTTGGCCTATTCGAACCTGTAGATTATAAATAGAAGATGCATGTTCTTCTGTTACTTGCTCAAACCTCTTTTCCAATCTCTTTTGGTTCTCTTCCATATTCGTGAGCTTATCTATGATTTTTTCTAGCTTGGAATCCCATAAACTAGATTCATCATATTGGAATTTAACTAGGTCTTGATGTCATAAATGAGTCTCTACATTGTTGAACCAATTGAATTCAAGGTGATTTTGCCACCCTGAAGTGTACGGGTTTACATAAGGATGATAATTTCCCCAATCAAATTAGGGCTTATTGAATTTCGTAAGCATCCCTTGCTCCCTATAATATACATCCTCCATGATTGTTCTTTTTACCTCTTTTTAGCAATTAACTCTTCAAATGTCTCATTCTCACTCTAAGATGTCACGATGTGTTTCTACTTAATACTACAATTTCCTTTTCTAAATTTTTTCTTTTAATTTTTATTTTTAAAAAATTATAAGGAAAAGCTTTAGACCAAAGAACTAACCTAATTGCCTCCCCGACAATGGCGCCAAAAACTTGATCGACGGTTTATGTGTGCTAAATTTTACTAATTTAAACCTCGATAATACTGCAAGTACACGGGTTGTTCGTGTAGTACCTAAGGTATTGATCCCACGAGAAGGGTTAATCTAGTCCTAAAATCTAAGGTCGGAGACTGCTAAACAGTTATTTAACCAAAAGTAATTTTAACATAAGGACTAAGTAAATCAAAGAACCAAATCAATCAACAAAACAACAACTAACAATTAGCGCTTAATTAAAACAATCATCATGAAGATTAACAATTTAATATAAAATTAATTAACAATTAAAATAAATTTATCAATTTGATGAACAATGATCACACAACTCAAATTAAACCTAATGATCACACTCTTTTAGGGTTTCATTTTTGGTGGCTGATCAAGGCTCTTCAAAGGCTACTTCTTCTGTCTTGTAATGTTATATTTATACTTTGGAAGCCTAAGGGTTGATTCAGGGTAGAAAAGGTCAGAAAAGTCTTGCGAAACTTGAGTTTTTGTGTCAACCCGACGCAAGCCATGATCGTGGCCAACCTTTAACCCTCTCTGTTATGATCATGGCCCAAAGTGCAAGATCATGGCCTGGTTCAAAGCTCTTTGTTATGATTGTGACCAAAGTGCACGATCATGACTTGGCTACTGTTGGCTTGCCTCTTTCTGTCACGATCGTGGCTTATTGTAATAAGATCGCGTGCCATGGTTTTGGCCTAAAACTCTTTAAAACTTCTCCGTTCTTCACTGATTACCCTAAACACTAACAAGCACATCAAGGTACCTAAAAAATATAACATTTAAGCTCAAAGACTCATACTAACCAATAAAAGCAACTAAACACATAAACTAACACAATTAAAACCTAAACACACACTAAATACTCAAATTAACAATAATTATCTAACAAATTAAACCCTAAAACATGATGCAATTCACAACTATCAGTTGAATCACTTAAGGGGATGCTAGGACCTCCTTCAGCTTGTCAAAAGCCTCCTTGCACTTATTATCAAACTTAAAGGGGACATCTTGTTGTAATAGCTTTCATAAGGAGAAACTATCTTTAGGAAATCCTTGATGAACTTACGGTAAAAACCTATATGGCCAAGAAAATAACAAACGACTTTTACATTCAAGGTGTAAGGTGTAAAGCCCATTATTAACTAAAATAAAACAACCCAGCCCATAACTATTAAGCTATATAAGACAACATCTGGACAATTAAAAAGAACACCAGCCATGTTCTTCTTCATCTTTTTCTCTCAACTAATCCAGCTGGTATGTGTTTTAATGTGCCATTTTTTGTCTTGCATGTGAACTTCTCTCATAGGTTCCCTCATTGTACTTGTTTTGTAGAAATTATGGCGGATGTTGTGGAGGGTAATAACCCCAAAATCCCTTAAAACTTAGCTACATTTCTAGCTACCATTTTATGTCTTTTTTGTGATTTTTGATCATCCTACACTAGTTTATTGTTGGTTTGCATTTTGTGGTTGTTTGGGATAATAATTGAAGTTGCACGAAGGGATAAAAAAGGAGGAATGTGGCTGGAACATGATAAAAGACTAGGAAATAGGAGAAGAAGAGAGGGTGAAGAAGATGAAATTTTTTTAAAATTTAAGTTGCATGAATGGGCAAACACGAAATGCAAACAGTGAAGGATAAATATGGAATTTACTTCCAAGAAGGGCATTTTTGATATTAATTGAAATAAATGAAGGTAAAATAGGACTTTTAATTAATTAAGGGCATTTTAGTAATTATGGTGGTTAGGTTTGTAAGAAATTATTTTTATAATTATGAATAAACAAGAAAAGAGAATAATGTTAGATTATTAAGTGTAATTGGGTTGGAAATTTTCGCAAATTATTCTAATAGAATTTTGTAATTTCTAGTTTCGAAGGTTTGATTAAGGAGTAAAATAGACTATTAATTAGTTGCGTCCCAAATTGAGGTAAGGATAACTTTATACTGTACTCTTAGAATAACGTACCATTTTGTCATTAATAAATTATTTTTATAGTGATTTATATTTTGAATTAATCATTAAATAAATTAATAATTAATAGTTACATACATGAACTATGTTTATTTTATTTGAAAAATAATTTACAAAGTACAAGGTATCTTGCTTTTATGTTCCACATGAGGTGTATTTTTTGTTAATTCGACAAAAAATGTGTTAATTAAATAAAGACTAGTTGATAATATGCTGTGAATAATTTGGCAGCATATAGAGGGGATAAGTGGCTTACATGCTTAGGGACATATGTTAATGTAATATGGTGGCATCTATCATCTACAGTGTAACGTATCTGCAGGTGTAGTTTTAACCTTGTTCATTCTTCTTCTCTCCTCATCCTTGACCACTAATACTTGCTTCTATCTCCCATTCTTGTGTTTTTGTGTTTTTTCTTGAGCTATGCTAAATTAGCACACCAAATACATGGTTTTACCTTCACAAAATAGATAAAGAACCATATTATTGTTGTCTTTTTTATTTTAGCTAAAAACCATCCAATTTCTGCCTTGAACTTGGGATGATTTTGCATGCATGGAGGGCTAGGTAGGCTTGATGAATTGAATTGGAATTGGAAGCTAAATAAGTAAGTAAATAGTTGTTCTTTATGGAATGTTATAATAGAAAGAATATGATGATTGAATTAGAATAGATTGTATATGGTATTGATGTTGAAGATGTGCTAGAAAATGGAGAATGAATGGGTACTTTTCTGTTATGATTTTACATGCATGAAAATAGTATATTATAGACTTTTATAAGGATTATTTAATTTGGGATTTGAAGTATAGTTGATGAGGAATTCATGCTAAATATAGGTCTTATTACAGTGTTTTCAAATCTGGAAAAACTAGAGCAGTAAGTGTGTTTGTAAAAAAATAAAATGCTAATGACATAAGTGAGCAGAATTATGTAAGCCTTAGTGTAACGAATATGGAAGTTAAATTAACCTAAAATGAAGTAACCTTAAAGGAAATGAAATTTGGAAAATTTAAGGTGTTAGTGATGTCTCTATTCTTGTAAAATTTGTGAGGTATTGAAGTTAGTAAAATTACACACATTAGTGATGTTGATGACAAATTATGAAATTTTTATTTCAGCCTTGTGTACATGTTGAACCAGTTGAGAAATTTCACTCTAAATTGGTATATTTGGACTTGATTAAGGTTAGGAATGAACTTAGATTGTTGCTTGATTAATTGGTTAAGAGCTTGATAAGTTTATGTAGTTAATTGATGTCATAATCTAAAGAATGGACTGTGTTGATGTGTTTGAGTTCAAATCCAGAAATTTTGATTTTTAAAGGAATAAATGAATTATTTTAATGCAAGCATAATATTAAGGACATAAGAAATGCGTATAAGTTATGGATGAATGAGCATTGAAGAATATATGGTATTTATGAATGAGAATTAGGTAAATGTATGTATACTCATAGCTGGAAAAAGTTTGATGAATATATAGATTTAGCTTGATGAAATTCCATATTTAAAGTAACAATTGTGTATGTACAAAATCAACGATAAGTGTAAAGTATGTTTAATGAATTTGGTGTAAATCAAGCTAACTTAAATGTATAAACCTGATTGCTAAATGGTATTATACAAATACGATGTTATATATATATATATATACATAGACACACACACACACACACACACTCCTTAGTAATGTGTGAACTGTATGTGTGTCTTTCATGAAAAGAGAAGCACAAATTGATTGTCAACATCCAAACATTGCCGACTCATCAAGACAATAACTTATTTGGAGTGTACTGTGAGTTAATCTAGATGTTTTCTCACTATGATTAATTTGTTTATGTTGAAATTTCTGTTGTTAAATTGTTACTTATATGATTGCGATAATTCTAGACATTGATGGTCTGAGGAGTTTGATATTCGTGATTGTATTGGAAGTGCTTTCTAATTGTATATGAATATGGAAAATGTGTACTCAACTATGTGATAAATGACTCTGCACATTAAATGAAAGTTATTGATAACATATTATGTGAATTGATGCATTCCATCACATTGTTATGATTGATCAGATAGAGGAGTTGCGACCGAAGTGACCAATGTGAAAAAGAGCTCAAAGCTTAGAAATATGCACAACGAGCCACATCCTCATTTATTAATGAGCTTGGTATCCATAATGGATATGAGCAAAAGTATGAAATGAGCCCCGTATCCACCACAGATATAGGACATTAAATAGATTCTCAGTCACAACAAAGAAAAATGAATGTGGAGTCACCTGTACATTTACATAAATAACTTTACATATATTGTGCGAATGAATTACTAAATTATTTTAATATTGAGATATGCGATGTTATGTACCTATTATACTTGTTAAAATGAGATGAAAGATGTTATGACATACAAAGTTAGATATTATGATAAACTTGTGAATACCAGTGATGTTTGTGTGGTGACTTGAGGGAGCTCATCAATGATGGTTTACTCACTTAGTTCGTAAACTCATCAAAACTGCAACATTGATTTTAAGGAACAAGGGAGACCTAACTTTTAAAGGTGATATAATAGAATTCTAGTTCTATTAATTTTGAAAACAAGAATGGCTCAACGGTCTAGTTAGCTAATACCTACAGAGTCTAGATATAATACTTTTGTTTAGCTTCTCCTTTCATATTGAACTTTTTGTATAGAACTTGAAACTCCAAATGTTTTGTTATAAAGAAACATGGATTATTTAATGTAATGAAAATGTAAGTAAGCTTCATTTTGTGAATGAAATTAGGATTTTTTATCTTTAGAAATACTTATATTCTGTATGATGCCATAATAAGTTGATGTAATTGCATTAACATGCCATTTTCATAGGGTATGTTCTTGAATATCCTTTGGATGTTTAGGCATATACTCTATAGTAGTGGTGTGTTACATTTTAGGTATCAAAGCATGGATTGGATCCTTAGGGACATACAAGAACTTATAGACATATGACTCGAGCCTTTTCGTTCTTACCCTTGGAGGCCAAATCAAAAATATTTTTTTCCAAGGATTGCAGTATAGAATGCAACCTCGGGCTATTTCGCTTAATCTTAACCAAATCAATGGAACTAAGCTAGCCTATATGTCATGATATGCAAACAAAATTAACAAAGAAGATGGGGGTTTTCAATCCTTGGAAATTTGGACTAAAACAAGCAATTGTAAGAAAATGTAATAAAAAGTGTTTTTGGATTTTGGGAATGGAAAAGTGATAAAATGAAAACAATGATCAAATGATAATAGTATCCTCTAGAAAACGAGCTTCGGCTATCATCGTTCGAATCAAATTTTAACAGGAGTGAATCATTAAGTTTCAAATGGTAAACCTTAATGAACTCTTTAAGTCCAAGGTTTCAATTAATGAACTCCATTTATTAAAACCTTGTTGAATGCTCTTAGTGTGTGCAATGGGTAAGCTCATGCAATAAGTGGATTTGGGATCTAGAATCATCTCCATACCAAACACTATTAGGCAGATAAAAGAGAATCAACCAAATCACAAATAAACATTTATGAGACTTCATATATTCAAGCTCAAAATTCTACATCAACAAATCCCAACAACATATTAAATATTCAATACTTGATTAAACTCTAATCAAGAACATTCAACTACAAATTGCAAATCCTAAACCTAGGAGTTCATAATAATGTAGCTGAACATGGGATGAATTACTCCCCTTTAAAGCCTATTGAACTCCAGTCGTTGCTACATTTTTCAAGAGGAAAAAGGTGCCTAGCCAAGCATTAGTCTAGGAGGAATCTCAACCAGGAACCTACTAGAAGCATCCATGGTAGCAGATGTCGGTAGAGAAGTCAACGGTGAAGTGGAGAGAAAATGGGTTATGGATTGGGTTGCACAGTGGGTATCTTTTCGAAAATGGTTCGGGTATTTAAGGTTCGCTGCAGCGACAGATAAGTTCGCCTCAGTGAATTTTTCCTGAAAGTTTTATTGCTTTGTTGGCCCCTTTCGTCATGGCGACAGAATGAATCTTCGCTGCTGCTAACTTTTCCCAAAAGTTTTTTCTTGGAACCCCTCATTCTTCGCCGTAATGATATCCTCTTTATGGAGACAAACTTCCTGTTGCACCTGTTGACTTGAATTTAGCTCTTTCCATTCCTTTCTCTACATCTTCTTCTCTACAATGAACAAATGGTAGTTTGAAGTATCAATTGTTCTCAAAAAATTAATTAGTACAATTAACACTCATTTTTGACAAATTTTACTCTCAAACTACATAAAATAAAGGTAGACACTCAAGAGTCAAATTAAGCATAAAATCTAGAAATGAGAGCCAAAAAGTGTAGTAAAGGTTATAAAAATGTCGCCAATTTATATAATAAACTGGGGCTCAATCAAATTTCCACACTTAGACCTTTGTACTCCTGGACAAAGTTTATAAGAGTCAAACAGACACTAGTGCAAAAGAAAATCCCAACCATGCTTAAAATAAAAGTAGGAAATTGGGAAAAATCACTTTCTCAGAAATCAATCAAAGCAAACTGAAAGAGTGCCAAGAAAATAAACACAAGAATTTAATCCAAAATATTGAGCAAAAGAGATCGCACTCAAGGCAAGGTGTTTGCTCTCATCTGCCTGCCGGACGGAGATTAGCCTTCGAGTGCAAAGGCAGAAGGGAGCTTGACTGCAAGACCTACCGGTCGAGCAGGGACAAATTTGGGATAACTTCACTCTAAATCGGCTTAGTCCATTCTTCACCATAAGCTTGTGATAATTCTATGTCTCCACTACAAGAACTATAATTTCGAAAATCAAGAGGGCTTTTCAAGGTTGTAATGCATGGAAGGCTAGATGAAA
>JAOSBO010013640.1:0-10086 GCA_027563915.1 Erythroxylum rotundifolium
TTCAAGACAAATTTCAAGACTCTTAGAGATAGATTTAAAATTCTATTTCTTCATAAACAATGTATCCTTATGATTCTAGTTTACTCTAAAGTAAATTACATCCAATTTAGATATTCACAGTTCAAGTTATGGCCAAAATACAAAGTCATGTTCAGTAAAATGCCGCATATGACATTCTCCAGCACAATTCATTTCCAAAGTTCTATCATTTTTCTATCATTTCTTCATCAAGATCACCTATATTTCCATTTTGAATCATCCACAAAACAATTTACAATTCATTTTTCATCAATTATACCCTAAATAGATTGATTCTTTTTACAATTTACAATACATTGATCCTTTTTACACATCAATTATACCCTAAATACATCTCAAAATCATCCCTATATCAACTTATGAATTATTTCTCATCATATGAAAAAGAATATAACATAACCTACTTAATTCCTCATCAACATAACACCACCTTTATCATTTTCATTTCATCCCAAACAATTTTCACATAATCTTATATTTAAACAACCCATAAAGGTTTAGGTGCTACTTACTTTATTAAGCTTGAAGGTCTTCGAAAAAAATCATCTAACCCTATCCTTCCCATGTATCACACGACCATTGCCTCTCATGGAGAAATGGGTTGGGTCTTCTTGTAGTAAGGTGAAGAAGACAAAGAAAATAGAAGTACATGATTGATGAAAGCAAGGTGCAACATTAATAAAGCTTGGTGAAGAAAAAACATAAAGAAGATGAAGAGGAAATGGAGAAGATGAAGGTAGGTGTGACTTACAAAGAGAGAGAGGCAATTAGCAAGTGAAAGACCAAATGTTGGTCTTTCACTTAATGCAATTTTTGGGAAACTAGTAGTGTGGTAAGTGACATATGTCACTTTTTTATGGTTTCTCTTATGATCTGTTAAAAAGCTAGTCTATTTTGTCTCCCAATTCTAAATGAAATGTGTCATTAAATCCTAATGCCACTTTTCAATAATTCTACTAATATTTAATATTTATTTTTACTACCATTTGTTAACTGTCCTGCCACTTAACATTTTTCCTAGTCAAAAAATTACTCATAATTCCAAAAACTTCTCAAATTTCTCCAAAATTTCTAAATAATTAATTTAATACACCATATCAATGTTCAAAACAAAATATTCACTATCCACATCATAATCACATTAACTCAATCATTTATACCTGGAAATGTCAAATGAGTGCATGTACAAATTATTGTAATGTATGCAATAATCAATATCACGTACATGATGTCATTTCATGCATGAGTATGA
Source organism: Erythroxylum rotundifolium (assembly GCA_027563915.1). Lineage (NCBI taxonomy): Eukaryota > Viridiplantae > Streptophyta > Magnoliopsida > Malpighiales > Erythroxylaceae > Erythroxylum > Erythroxylum rotundifolium. The sequence goes on from JAOSBO010013640.1 coordinate 1,292, forward strand.
AAAGAATAATTCTAATCTCTAATTGTTAGTTCTTATGTACGGTATTTCCAAGCTCTAACCCTTATATGGGAATGGGATGTTACAATTCTCCCCCTTAATAAATTTCATCCTCAAAATTTTTATCTGAATCATTAAATTACAATACTGGCTTTACTAGAAAATGCTCATTTGTATAATCAAAATCTTTCGACAATTCTATTCATTGTCTCTATCGCACACTTAACTCTTTTAAATTCAAAAATTTCTGCAAACTTTAATGATTTGTAAATATATATATACCCAGAATGTTTCACCTTACATATAGTGTCTCTAAATTGTCCAAAGCAGCTATTACTATAGCAAGATCTAGATCATGTATTGTACAATTTAACTCCTAAGACTTTAATAGTCTCAATATATATGTAATGATTTTACTATGTTGCATCAAATTATATCTAACTCTGGTGTGAACATCCTTATATATTACATAACCTTAAGATCCAGATGAAAATAGCTAACACCGATGTTGTAATCAATCGGTGTTTTTAATTTCTCAAAATTTCTTTTTACATTCATTAGTCCATCTGAATGACTCATTTTTCCTCAAAAGTTTCTCATCTTATCATTACCTCTACTTTCTTTGGGTTAACCAATATGCCATGTTCAGATACTATATAACCTAACATATTACTTAATCAAGTTGAGATTCACTCATATTAAACTTGGCATATAATTGTTTTTCCTTTATGATAAGTAAGGCTAACCTTAAGTGTTCAAATTATTCTTCTCAACTTTTCGAATACATTCCATTTATCATCCATGATCATAGTCACTAATCAATCCAAATAAAACTAGAACACTTTATTTGTTATTGCCTAGACTGCTGTCTGGGGCATTCATCAACCCAAAAGGTATCGCCAAATCTCAATATGCCTATAACTAGTTCTCGAAGTTCTTAAATAACTAAATTCTCAAATGAGGTAATATTATTTCTTTTTTTCTTAGTCTCTCGATTGACTTCTTTTCTCAAATGACTTTCTCCATTCATTCGATTTCCCTATTTTCTTATGGACTTATTCTAATGTCTACCCATTCATGATGGGTCCTTCAGACATTTCAATTTATTAAAATGTCTCAATTTTTTAAACGTAACCATCAAATCTAACTTGCATCTCCTGAACATATTTGCATAGAATGTAATATGGACCTAAATTCTCCTATCATTAGCAATAGTGTTACCTTAATTTCAAGAATCCAGTCATGTAGTTAGATATTTTACATTAAACAGGATACATGCAATCTCAATAGCATATTAGACTTCTTATACTTGAGTCTCAGTTAGAAATGGGACTCCAATATTCACTTCTAATTTGTTCCATCATCATTCATTCTTAAAAGTAGACCATCTGGTCTACTTAGCCTAATCCGGTGAAATTCTTCTTTGAAAGAAGATTTCTTGCCACCATCATCTATAATACTCACAAAATCCTTATCAATCAACTATTTTCTTCATTGCTTATCAGCCATTCTTAATAGCTCAAAAGATCAATTTCAACTATTCATAATATCTTAATAAGATCAATTTCTATCATACTTTACATGATCAGAACACTTTTTATAACAAAGCTCAGTGAAGCCATAAAAACATCCGTTTACTCTAATACCTTGGTATATACCATCAAGATCAGTTCATCTTATCTAGAGATGTATTTCTGACAAAATTTCTAATTAATAACTTGTGCTAAGGATATCTTAATCTTGTTTGATTCTGGATAACACTTTCCCTTTTTATGCCTAGCCCTATAATCGTGACAGAACCAACTAGTCTCAGCCACGATCGTGGGGACTATGCCATGATTGTGTCTTTCTTCCTTTTCCTCAAATCCATCACACATAATAACATCATTTACGCTCTCAATCTATCCCCAATTGATCATCAATAAACAATTTCATTCGTTACTCTGATTCATCTTAAAATTTTAACAATAGGGATTAAAACTTAAAAGCATTCAATAAGCCATGGATCACTCCTATCTCATATCTAAGTATATGATACATATTTGCTTAATGTCATCATTTGCCAAGGTAATCACATTATCCAACATATGTTCACAATAAAAATTTAAATTAACCTAGGGGACTTTTACTTACCTCGTTATCATTTATCTCATCTTCTAACTATACTTTATTACATCTTCCATATCTATATTCTCAATCTATTCAGAATTATAGAAGCATCGTCAGCATGAAGCTCTGTTCTCAATTCCATTGACATATTCTTACGCTAAATCATAGCTCTTATCATGTTAATCGAATAACCATTTTAAGTCCAATTTCAACCTCCCTAGGTTATAGAAAAAATCTGGTTTTCTTTCAACCTTACTAATACACTATAATTTTTTTATCGCTTATACATATATCTATACTTCTATCATTCAATCCATAATATATATATATTCACATCAATATCAATTCATAGATACACAACCACAGTACAATTTTGATATCATACTTGATGATACAGCCATAATGATAATTGCTCTGAACCTTTTCCTATCATATCAAACTATATAATATTTTTTGTTTCTAGATATCCATAAAATTTGTTTTTGTCACATTCTAAAAAATCATCATTGTTCTTATTACTTCCTAAAACTTATTTCTTAACTCATGCTCATGCGTGCGACTCATGTATATGCAACTCAAACTAGGGCTCAGTTGCCATTGTGTACTATGACATGTCTAAAATGCATGTAGTTTAATACATATCTTTAAAATGCCCATGTAATATACTAAATATGGGCTCTGATACCAACTTGTAGCACCCCACTTCTACTGAGCACATATCTATACATCTTGAGGATATTAGAATACACACCCTATGAAAGTGGTTAGCTAGAATAGTCAAACAGAACTCATTGCAAATTCTTTTTTATAAAAAATTTCAAATGCCAGTATTACAAACAATTTACATATCATCAAATTTTCAGTAATCATTTGTTCCCTTTTCAAAGTTAAAATAGTTTCAGTCACAAATTGATTACAATCAGAATTATTCCCAAATGATGGTACAATATTTATGAAATACAATCTTTAAGACAAAACAACAGAAAAACGTATGCAGACACCAACTGATTCTGACCTCTATCTCTTGCTCAAAAGCAATAGTTAGACTCCAGTTGATTTGATTGGGGATCTTCTCTGAGCTTGAAAAATATGTTGTAAATTAGGGTGAGTGTTACGAACTCAGTCAATGGACAACTGAGTGGACCATCCTCGATGGCTCACTCAATCACATAACATATACAATTCATATAATCACATAGTTCACATCATTTCACTAATTAACATGTTCAACCATATACACTTCATATTCACTTAATTCATATTTCACATTCAAAAATCATTCAAAATATTTATTTCTATCATACATATCAAATGCATATGTAATGCTCATGAGACTTGGGTTCCAAATTTTTTCATTTATTTTATTAAGCATGATTTGGATAAATTTTGGGGTCTTGCTAGATTATTTTATCTTGGAGTTAATTAGCATGTTAATGTGAGTAAGATAATATGATATAGGTTAAGGGAATTAAAGTTTAAGGTGGTAGGTTTGTATAAGGGGTATTTTAGGAAGATCACTTAAGCTTAAAAACCTTAAAGCATTAAAGGAGGGGAAAAATGGGCATTGTGCAACCATTAAGAGTATAAAAGGGATAAAGAAGACTTGTCTTGCATTTTAGAGAAGCAAAATTGTAAGTGAAAGAAGAGAGAAAGAGAGAAGTGGAGAAAGAAGAAGAAGAAGCTATGGTTTGGAAATTCTTGAAGAGCTTGAAGATTTTGAGGTTAAAACAGGTAAGTATGAGCATTAACTCTTCTTGATTGTTAGATGAAACATATTTAGGGTTGGTTATAAGTGAATATGTGTAGGAAGTTGTTGATGAATGGTTTATGTGAATGTTTGTGTTTGATTAATGATCAAAAGTATATTTTGAATTGGTTGTGAATGATTTTGGGTTTGAATGAAGTTGAAAATGAAATAGAAGAGATGGGTTAGTGTTAAGATGGGTTATATGTGAAAGGTGGGAAGTAAATAGATGAAAAATGTTGCAAAACTCGTTCTCGGAATAGGTTTCTGAAAAATTTTGCCGCGGTGAACTCAACTTTCTAACACAGAAGATGCTTCGGTATTTTGGGCATAACTTTTGGTATAGTTATCCAAATGGACTGATTTTTGATTTGGTGTAAACAAGAGACATAGGGATACAAATTTTATCAAGGAATCTAAGTCAAAATTCGCTCTATAATCATTTCAATTTTGGGATGGAAGCTGAATATAGAATTTTGTTTCAGCATGAGAAATAGTTTGAATTATTGAGGTATGATTTTCCAGTTTCTAAACCAAATTAAATGGAATTTTGGTTATTGTTTAAGGAAATCAAGTGAGGAAAGATAGGCAAGAGGAGAAAAAGCAAATACATCCCTAAGCAAGGAATTCAAGGTGGGTACATTTTTATGATAGAGTAAATAAGCCACATTTTGTTTTCTTTGAATCAAGGAAGCTTAATGGTTTCAATTGCATCATAGATGTTGCATTTATTTGCTCTTGGTTGGATTGTGACATTGTTATATGTTTGTTACATGAATTGTGTTGATGATTTGTGAAAAGATTTTGAAAATGATTCTTTTTGAAAAGATGTGAGTTTATGAAATCAGGTTTTCGGAAATGTTTTTTTTTTAAATATCTCATATGCATGGAAAACAAGTTTCCAACAAGGTTCCATTTGGGAAAACTATTTTCGATTCATGAATTACATGTTATGTGGGTTTGGTGTAATCCATTCAAGAATGTCACGTGCATGTTGACCAAGAAAAGGCTTCTCCTGCCTGCTCGCTAGTGGCACAGAGCTCCTTCATGGACTCCCTCATGTTTACGTCTACGTAAGACCACCATATGGGATTGTGATAGTATGTCAAGTTTTATGACTAAACGGGACCATTAAGTGGAAATGCGTAGTTCGTCATGTTCATGGATTTACCCAAACCATTCTGATGTGCTTATGTGCTTTTAAAAAGTTACCAAGTTTAATGCATACATGATTTATAATTGCTCATGAACTCTTTGATAAAGTGAGAATTTTAAGAAATAAGTGTTTGGTGATTTTTCATGTGAAATTATTATGGTTTTCAAAATGTATAATAGCAATGAGTTTTGAAAATAGTTTTTGCCTGTTTCTCAATACATAAATCTATTACCCACAAGCTTTAAGCTCACCCCCTCCCAATTTCGTCCCAACTTTAGGAGATGAACAGGATATCAAGTGATCGAGTCAAGAGTCAATGCATCACTACAGTTTACATGTTTTGTTTTTGAAGTTAGATCATGTAAAACAATGCTTTAGTCGCATTTTGAACGATTCTAGTTTTTGTAAACTTTGTATTTTGGATTATGATGTAAAGGGGGTCGAAGTTCCCACTAAAGCGTTGTAAAACTCTCGCTTTTGATATTAATGAAATATACGTTTGGTTTTGTCTATGATTTTTCATGTTTTCACAAAGTATTCGATTATGGAGATAAGATTAAGATTTTGAGAAATCGTTTGTGGATTGTGTTCTCATCCATTTTGGTTTTGGGTTGAATTGATGAATGTGATTGAAGGATTTTAAATTTGCATTCTAGTAAGATAAGTAGTTTGGGTTGTGGGTTCTGTCACCAGGATTTTCGCCGCGGCAATCACCCGAAGGGAATTCTGATTCTCTTGTGGCGACTTAGCTGTGGCAAAGTTGTACTTGTCGCCGCAGTGTAATTGACCTAAAGGGTCGATGCAGTTTACTAGCATATGTTTGCCATGGCAAAGTTATACTTGCATATGTTCGCCACGGCAAAGCCCGCTTTTGCTTCCAAAGGATACTTCTAACAATTTCCAAATTCTAAGCCTATCTCCCCGCTCAAGCTTCACGATCCCATGTCCAATGTTGGGCTCCGAAAACGGGATTTAACAGACTAGCTTTTAATTATTATTGTTGTGACCAAGTGCCTATAACTATCCTGTATCTATTGTGGATACTAGGCTCATTAATAACTGTCCCTTATCCATTAGGGATACAGGGCTCATTTTACATAGTGAGCCAGAGGTTTTTACCACTTTTTGAGCTTTAAGCTCTTTTTCAATTTCTAAGCTTTAAGCTCTTTTTCGATGGCTACTCAGTTAATAATAACCTTTATCTTTTCATGCATTCATGTAATGAAATGCACTACATTCACATATTATCAAACAATCACTAGTGCTAAATTTTCCACACTCACATTCATATATATTCACCAGATCGATATCCGGCATTCAACAATAATGTTGAGAATCACTTATTTTAGTCCAATTAACATACAATGAGCACTTCCTATGTTCTCACATTTATCAACCTCTTCAAACTATTAATATCCAGAATTGTATCAATCACAGTCACATTCAGTAGTAATTCAATACAGCAATTTAAACAGAACAAACAATGAAACTGAGACCATCTAGGTCGATTAAGAGTACGCTTCATATTAGCATTAGCTTTTGTGGTTTGCAAATCACTAGATTCAAGTGTTGAATCCTATATATCAATTTCATACAACACATATAGTGCACACATATTATTAATTGCACAATCATATATCCTTTCATTATACACATATGTGTATGTGTAAGGTATAATGCATGCTCATATTGACAATCCCAGGTATATTTCCTTTATTCACATCTCATAATCAATTAACATATTTCAATCATTCTTTATTACCTAATGCACTTTACTTTCTTTACTCATCTCATTCATCATTCGCTAGGTTCACTTAAGATCTCATTCAAGCCTAATTACCTCATATGGAAACACCCTAGCAATGATTTGTTCATATAATAGTCAAAGGACAACTCTTTACCTCTATAAGTCTGGCCAGGATCATGGTGTCCCTTCCACAATCATGAAAGAAACATTTTGGGGTCGGCCATGATCGTGCTGTAAAGGCCACGATCTTGATAGAAACTATTTTCGTCAAGTCACGATCGTGCTGTAAGGGCCACGATCTGCCATACATTTTTCTTCCTTCATTCATCTGAATTCAACACATATCATAACTCCAATTTCATACCAATTTTCACATAATTCACATGCATTGATGCAATTTCATTCCATGATAATTACATTACTCATTTATTGCATCAAACTCTCTAATCCTCAACTCATTTGATTCAACATTTCAAACTCAATCTCATCATTCATGAAATCCAATCTCCTTCTATACTATGCCTTATTCATAATGCATCAACCAATTCATACATATGTTATGTCCTCATTTAACACTCTAAACATCTCATATTTAGATGCATTAGCATCCATTAGCATCAAACATGCTTTTCCTTAAAGGTATAACATCAAAACCAATCAAAACTTAGCTCACATTTAACTAACTTTTCCCACATCACTTATGTTCCTTTTAAGTCCCAATTAAGTTCAAAGACATCATAATTATATACCTCATCCTTAATCGATTCAAACATTGCATATTCACCACACTACCATAAAAAATCACTGCCTACGATTATGACATTCCCTACCACAATAGTGACAGAAACAATTTCCCATTATTCGTACAGTTTTCCCCGTTTTTCTCTTGACAGATTTTTAGGTCAGTTTTGTATGACGATTTTGACCTAAACAATGAGGTTTTTAGGCATCACTTTCTTCTAATAAAATGTTCCCATATGACTTAAGTTTCTAATGACATTAAATTAACACATTTTGGATTAGTATCGTGCACATTATAGTCAAAATGCTACAGACTATTCTTATACCTCGACTGAACACAATTCTCAGCTTCAAGACAAATTTCAAGACTCTTAGAGACAGATTTAAAATTCCATTTCATCATAGAAAATGCAACCTTATGTTTCTAGTTTACTCTAAACTAATTTCATCCAATTTAGTTATTCACAGTTTAATTTATAGCCAAAATACAGAGGCATGTTTAGTAAAACACTGCATATAACATTCTTCAGTACAATTCATTTCCAAATTTTATCATTTTTCATCAAGATCACCTCTATTTCTAATTCAAATCATCCACAAAACAATTTACAATTCATTCTTCATTTTATGAATAAAAACAAAACATCAAAGCATCCATACCTTCATCAACAATTTGATCCTTTTTACATATCACTTATACCCTAAATACATCTCAAAATCATCCCTATATCAACTTATGAATTATTTCTCATCATATGAATAAGAATATAACATAACCTACTTAATTCCTCATCAACATAACACCACCTTTATCATTTTCATTTCATCCCAAAATATCATCGCATATGCTTATATTTAAACAATCCATAAAGGTTTAGGTGCTACTTACTTTATTAAGCTTCAAGGTCTTCAAAAAAAAATCATCTAACCCTATCCTTCCCATTTATCACACATCCATCAACTCTCGTGGAGGAATGGGTTAGGTCTTCTTGTAGTAAGGTGAAGAAGACAAAGAAAATAGGAGTAAATGATGGATGAAAGCAAGATGCAACATTAATGAAGCTTGGTGAAGCAAAAATGTAAAGAAGAAGAAGAAGAAGAAATGGAGAAGATGAAGGTAGGAGTGACTTACGAAGAGAGAGAGGCAATTAGCTAGTGATAAACCAAATGTTGTTCTTTCACTTAATGTAATTTGTGGGAAACCAGTGGTGTGGGAAGTGATACTTATCACTTACCACATGTCACTTTTTTATGGTTTCTCTTGTGATCTTCTAAAAAGCTAGTCTATTTGTCTCCCAATT
>JAOSBO010013662.1:1767-12723 GCA_027563915.1 Erythroxylum rotundifolium
ACCTTGGTGCACCTTCAGTCTGAAAACAGGTCGTTGGCACGTTCGCTAGGAACATTATGTGGGAAAAGAAGCATGTTAGGCACCATCGATGGGAAAAACAGCCCATTGGCATAGTTGCTAGGCACTTTTTGCAGAAAAAACAACCCATTGGCCACCTTCGATGAGAAAAATAGCACCTTGGGGCACCTTCTATGGGCAAAGTAGCACTTTAGTATAGTTGATAGGCACCTTCGGTGGGAAAAACAGCGCATTGACACCATCGCTAGGCACCTGTGGTGGGAAAAACAGCCTGTTGGGCACATTATGTAAGAAAAACAACATCTCGTTGCACCTTCGACAGGCAAAATAGCTTATTAACACTGTCTCTAGGAACCTTGGAGGGCAAAACAGCTCGTTGGAACAGACGCTAGGAGCTTTCGTTGGGAAAAATAGATTGTTGGTGGACCTTCGGTGGGAAAAACAGCCTATTGGTAGGCTCGCTAGGCACCTTCAGCGGGAAAAATAGCATGTTGGTGCACTTTCAAAGGGCAAACAGCCCGTTGGCATGGTTGCTAGACAACTTTTATGGGGAAAATAGCACCTTGGTGCACCTTTAGTGGGAAAACTACCCATTGGTATGGTCGCTAAGTACCTTCGGTGGGAAAAACAACTCGTTTGGTATCGTTGCTGGGAAAAATAGCTCCTTAATGCAACTTCAATGGGCAAAACAACCCATTGGGTACCTTTGGTTGGAAAACAACACCTTAATGCAACTTCAGCGGGCAAAACAGACCTTCGATACAAACGTTAGGCACCATTGTTGCGAAAAATAGCACGTTGGAGCGTCTTCGGTGGGATAAACCATCATTCGGTGCAGTCGCTAGACACCATCATTGGGAAAAAGAGCACGTTGATGCACCTTCGGTGGGAAAAAAGCTCATCAGCACGATGACAAGGCAACTTCGGTCAGAAAAACAACATCTTGGTGCATATTCGGTGGGCAAAATAGCCGACAACACGGTTGCTAGGCAACTTCTGTGGGAAAAACAGCACCTTGGTGCACCTTTGGTGAGAAAAATAGCCCATTGGCATGGTCACTAGGAACCTTCGGTGGGAAAATCAACACCTTGGTATAGCTTTGGTAGGTAAAATAGTCTATCGACAAGGTTGCTAGGCACCTTTGGTGGGAGAAAAAGCATGTTTGTGCACCTTCGGTGGGCAAAGCAGTGCGTAGGCAAGGTCGTTAGGCAATTTCAGTGGGAAAAACAGCACCTTGGTGCGCTTTCGATCTGAAAAACAGCCCATTGGCACGTTCGCTAGGCACATTGAGTGGGAAAAATAGCACGTTGGGAACCTTCAGTGGGAAAAATAGCACCTTGGTGCACCTATGGTGGGAAAAATAGCTCGTCTGCATGGTCGCTGAGCACATTCGATGGGAAAAACAGCATGTTAGACGCCTTCGGTGCAAAAAATAGAACCTTCAATGGCAAAAAGCAGCCGATTGGCAAGGTTGCTAGGCACTTTTTGGGGGAAAAATAGACGGTTGGGCTACTTTGGTGAGAAAAACAGCACCTTGGTGCACCTTTCATGGACAAAATAGCACGTCGGCACGGTCACAACGCAACTTCGGTGGGAAAAACAGCCAATCGGCATGGTCGCTACGCAACTTCAGTGGGAAAAACAACCAGTCGGTATGGTCATTGCACAACTTTGGTGGGAAAAACAACACCTTTTTGCACCTTCGGTGCAAAAACAACACATTGCTGGGAACCTATGGTGGTAGAAACGAGACATTGGTGCACCTTCGATAGGCAAAGCAGCCCTTTGGCACGATCGCTAGGCACCTTTAGTGAGCAAAGCAACCCTTTGGCACGGTCACTAAGCAACGTCGGTAGGAAATATAACATGTTCGTGCATCTTCAGTGGGCAAAGCAGCCCGTCGACACATTCACTAGGCACCTTCGGTGGGAAAAATGACACCTTGGTGCACCTCTGGTGGGCAAAACAGCCGTCGACACGGTCACTAGGCAACTTCAGTGGGAAAAAGAACACCTTGGTGCACCTTTGGTGGGAAAAACAGCCGTTGGCATGGTCATTATACACCTTCGGTGGAAAAAACAACACATTGGTAGAAAAATAGACTCTCGGCAAGGTTGCTAGGCACTTTTGGTAAGAGAAAGAGCATGTGGGTGCACCTTTGGTGAGCAAAGCTACGCATAGTCAAGGTCGCTAGGCACCTTCAGTGGGAAAAACAACACCTTGGTGCACCTTCAGTCTGAAAACAGGTCGTTGGCACGTTCGCTAGGAACATTATGTGGGAAAAGAAGCATGTTGGGCACCTTCGGTGGGAAAAATAGCACCTTGGTACACCTTTGGTGGGAAAAATAGCCTGTCGGCACGGTCGCTTGGCACATTCGGTGGGAAAAACAACATGTTGGGCACCTTCGGTGCGAAAACAACACCTTGGTGCACCTTCGGTGGGAAAAACAACCCATTGGCGCGGTCGCTATGCACTTTTTGTAGGAAAAACAACCTGTTGGGCACCATTTGTGAGAAAAATAACAGCTTGGTGAACCTTCTATGGACAAAACAACACGTCGGTATGGTTGCTATGCAACTTTGGTGGGAAAAACAGCCCATCAGCAAGGTTGCTACGCAACTTTGGTGGGAAAAACAACACCTTAATGCACCTTCTATGGACAAAACAGCACGTTGACACAGTCGCTACGCAATGTTTGTGGCAAAAATAGCCGGTCGGCACGATCACTGCGCAACTTTGGTGGGAAAAACAGCACCTTAGTGCAACTTAGGTGGGAAAAACAACCCATTGGCACGATCACTAGGCACCTTTAGTGGGAAAAACAGCCTATTGGGTACCTTATGTGGGAAAGACAACATCTTGGTGCACCTTTGCTGGGCAAAATAGCCCGTCAGCATTGTCTCTAGGCACCTTTAGTGGGCAAAACTGTCCGTTGACATGGACGTTAGGAGCTTTCAGTAGGAAAAACATCACGTTGCCAGACCTTTGGTGGGCAAAACAGCCTACTGATTGGGTCGCTAGGCACCTTTTTTAGGAAAAACAGCCCATTGGGCACCATCGGTGGGAAAAACAACACTTGGTGCACCTTCGGTAGGAAAAATAGCCTGTCGACAAGGTTGCTGGGCACCTTTGGTGGGAGAAAGAGCATGTTGGTGCACCGTCGGTGGGCAAAGCAATGCATGGGCAAGGTCACTAGGCAGCTTCAGTAGGAAAAATAGCACCTTGGCATACCTTCGATCTAAAAATAGCCCATTGGCACGTTCGCTTAGCACATTCGGTGGGAAAAATAGCATGTTAGGCATCTTCGGTAGGAAAAATAGCACCTTGGTGCACTTTTGGTGGGAAAAATAGTCCATCTGCACAGTCCCTTGGCACATTCGGTGGGAATCACAACATGTTTGGCACCTTTGGTGTGAAAAATAGCACTTTGGTGCACCTTCAGTGGGAAAAATAACCCATTGGAATTGATGCTAGGCACTTTTTATTGGAAAAATAGCTAGTTGGGCACCTTTCGTAAGAAAAACAACACCTTCTATGGACAAATCAACACATTGGCACGGTCGTTACGCAACATCTGTGGGAAAAACAACCAATTGACATGATCGCTACGCAACTTCGGTGGGTAAAACAACATCTTGGTGCAGCTTTGGTGGGAAAAACAGAGCATTGACACGGCCCTTAGGCACCTTTAGTGGGAAAAATAGCCTATTCGGTACCTTATGTGGGAAAAACAGCATCTTGCCGCACTTTCGGTGGGCAAAACAGCTCGTCAGTACTGTCCCTAGGCACCTTTAGTGGGTAAAATAGCCCGTTGGCACGGATGCTAGGAGCTTTCACTGGGAAAAACAACACATTGGTGGACCTTTGGTAGGCAAAATAGACTATTGGTAGGGTCGCTAGGCACCTTCGTTGGGAAAAATAGCACATTGATGCAACTTTGAAGGGCAAAACAGCTCGTTGGCACGGTCGCCAGGCAACTTTGATGGGAAAAATAGCACCTTGGTGCACCTCCGGTGGAAAAAACTGCCCATTGGCACCTTTGGTGGGAAAAATAGCCCATTGGGTACCTTCGGTGGGAGAAATAGCACCTTAATGCAACTTTAGTGGGCAAAACAGCCCATTGGGTACCTTTGGTGGAAGAAACAGCACCTTAATGCAACTTCAGTGGGCAAAATAGCCAGTCCACACGGATGCTAGGCACCTTCGTTGGGAAAAACAGCACGTCAGTGCAACTTTGGTGGGCAAAACAGCTCGTTGGCTCGATCGCAGGCAACTTCTGTGGGAAAAACAACACCTTGGTGCAGCTTTAGAGGGAAAAATAGCCTGTTGGCATAGTTGCTAGGCACCTTCGCTAAGAAAAATGACCAATTGGGCTCCTTTGGTGGAAAAAACAGCACGTTAATGCACCTTCTGTGGGCAAAACAGCCTATCCGCACGTCCGCTAGGAACCTTCGGTGTGAAAAATAGCCCATTGGGCACCTTCGATAGGAAAAACAACATGTTGGTGCACCTTTGATGGGAAAAATATCCTGTCGGGATGGGTGCTAGGCACCTTCGATGGGAAAAACAGCACCTTGGTGCATCTTCAGTAGGCAAAACAGCACCTTGGTGCAACTTCGTTGGGCAAAATAGCCTGTTGGCACAGTCGCTAGGCAGCTTTGATGGGAAAAATAGCACCTTAGGTGGGAAAAACTACCTATTGGCATGATCGCTAAGCACCTTCAATGGGAGAAACAACACCTTAATGCTACTTTGGTGGGCAAAACAGCCCATTGGGTAGCTTTGGTGGGAAAAATAGCACCCTAATGCAACTTCGGTGGGCAAAATAGCCCACTGACATGAACGCTATGCACCTTCAGTGGGAAAAATAGCACGTCGGTGCAACTTCAGTGGGCAAAGTAGCCCGTTGGCCCGATCGCGGGCAACTTTCGTGGGGAAAATAGCACCTTGGCAGACCTTTGGTTTGAAAAATAGCCCGTTGGCTTGTTTTCTAGGCACTTTTTGTGGGAAAGATAGCTAGTTGGGCATCCTTGGTAAGAAAAACAACACCTTGGTGCACCTTCTGTGGACAAAACGACACGGTCACTACGCAACTTCAAGGGGAAAAACAGCCAGTTGGCACTGTCGCTATGCAACTTCGATGGGAAAAACAACACTTTGGTGCGCCTTTGGTGGAAAGAAAAGATAGCCCATTGGAAAGGTTGCTAGGCACCTTCAGTAGGAGAAACAACACATTGGTGCACCTTCGGTAGGTAAAGTAGCCCTTTGACACGATCGCTAGGCACCTTCAGTGGGAAAAACGGCACCGTGGTGCACCATCAGGGGGAAAAATAGCCCATTGCAGGGGATGCTAAGCACCTTTGATGGGAAAAACAACACGTTGGTGCACCTTGAGTGGGTAAAGCAACCCGTCGACACGTTCCCTAGGCACCTTCGGTGGGAAAAACAGCACCTTGGTGCACCTTTGGTGTGCAAAACAGCTGTCAACACGGTCGTTAGGCAACTTCAGTGCAAAAAATAGCACCTTGGTGTACCTTTGGTAGGAAAAATAGCTCGTTGGCATGGTGGCTAGGCACAGTCTATAGTAAAAACAACACCTTGGTGCACATTCGGTAGGGAAAATAGCCTGTCGACAAGGTTGCTAGGCACCTATGGTGGGAGAAAGAGCATGTTGGTGCATCTTTTTTGGGCAAAACAACACGTAGGCAAGGTCATTAGGCACTTTCAAAGGGAAAAACAACACCTTGGTGCACCTTCGTTTTGAAAAACAGCCAGTTGGCACTTTCGCTAGGCACATTCGGTAGGAAAAACAGCATGTTAGGCGCCTTTGGTGGGAAAAACAACACCTTGGTGCACTTTTGATAGGAAAAATAGTCTGTCATCACGATCGCTTGGCACATTCAATAGGAAAAATAGCATGTTGGGCACCTTCAGCACGAAAAACAACACCTTGGTGCATCTTCAGTAGGAAAAACATCCCATTGGCACAATTGCTAGGCACTTTTTATGGGAAAAACAGCCCGTTAGGAACCTTTGGTGAGAAAAACAGCACCTTGGTGCACCTTTTATGGACAAAACAACACTTTGGCCCGGTTGCTATGTAACTTTGGTGGGAGAAGCAGCCAGTCCACACGGTTGCTACGCAACTTCAGTGGGAGAAATAACACCTTGGTGCACCTTCGGTGGGCTAAAAAGTTTGTCGACACAGTTGCTAGCCAACTTCAGTGGGAAAAATAGCAATGGAGTGCACCTTCGGTGGATAAACTGCCCATTGGTATGGTCACTAGGCCTTTTCGATTAGGAAGACATCCTCTTGGTCAGCTTCAGTGAGAAAACAGCACCTTGGTGCACCTTCGGTGGGCAAAATAACCCGTCGGCAAGCTTGCTAGGCACCTTTGATGGGAGAAAGAGCCAATTGTTGCACTTTTGGTAGGCAAAATAGCCCTTCGACATGGTCGCTAGGCACCTTCGGTGGAAAAAATAGCAACTTGGTGCAGCTTGGGTGGGAAAAATAGCCCATTGGCACAGTTGCTAGGCACCTTTAGTAGGAAAAATAGCTCGTTAGGCACCTTCGGTAGGAAAAATAGACCATTGGCAAGGTCCCTTGCCACCTTCGATGGGGGAAAGAGCACGTTGGTTCACCTTCGGTAGACAAAACAGCCCAACATCACAGTCGCTAGGAACCTTTAGTGGGAAAAACAACACCATGGTGTGCCTTCGGTAGGAAAAACAGTCCGTTGGCACAGTAGCTAGGCACCTTCTGTGGGAAAAACAACTTGTTGGGAACCTTTGGTGGGAAAAACAACACCTTGGTGTGCCTTTAGTGGGCAAGATAGCCCTTCGACAAGGTTACTAGGCCCTTTGATGGGAGAAACAATACATTGGTGCACCTTCAGTAGGCAAAGCAGCCCTTCGACACGGTCACTAGGCACATTCAATTGTAAAAACAGGACTTTGGTGCACCATCGGGAGGAAAAACAACCCATTAGCGACCTTCGGTGGGAAGAACAACACATTGGTGAACCGTCAATGGGAAAATCAGTCCATCAGCACGGTTGCTATGCAACTTCTGTGGGAAAAACAGCACCTTGGTGCATCTTTATAGGGCAAAACAGTCGTCAGCACGGTCGCTAGGTAACTTTTGTGCGAAAAACAACACCTTGTTGCACTTTTGGTGGGAAAAACAGCCCGTTGGCATGGTTGCCAGGCACCTTCAGTGGGAAAAATATCCCATTGGGCACCTTTGGTGGGAAAAACAACACCTTGGTGCACCTTCGGTAGGCAAAAACAACACCTTGGTGCACCTATCGACAAGGTTGCTAGGCAACTCTGGTGGTAGAAAGAGCTTGTTGGTGCACCTTTGGTGGGCAAAGCAGTGCATATGCAAGTTCGCTAGGCACCTTCAGTGGGAAAAATAGCACCTTGGCACACCTTTGGTCTGAAAAACAGCATTGGTGCATCTTTGGTAGGTAACGTTCTCTAGGCACATTCGGTGGGAAAAACAACAAGTTAGGCGCCTTCAGTGGGAAAAATAACACCTTGGTGCACCTTTTCTAGAAAAAATAACCTATAGGCATGGTGGCTAGGCACCTTCGGCGCAAAAAACATCACCTTGGTGCACCTTCAGTGGGAAAAACAACCCATTGGCACAGTCGTTAGGCACTTTTTATGGGTAAAACAACCCATTGGGCAGCTTCGGTGAGAAAAACAGCACCTTGGTGCACCTTCTGTGGGCCAAACAGCATGTCAGCATGGTCGCTAGGGGCCTTCGGTAGGAAAAAACAGCCCGTTGGCACGAACACTAGGCACCTTCAGTGGGAAAAGCAGCACATTGGTGAACCTTTGATGGGCAAAACAGTACATTGGTAGGGTCGCTAAGCACCTTCAATGGGAAAAACAGCACATTGGGCACCTTCGGTGGGAAAAACAGCACCATGGTGCACCTTCAGTGGGCAAAATAGCCCATTGACAAGTTCACTAGGCACCTTCGATGGGAGAAAGAGGATGTTTGTGCACCTTCAGTGGATAAAATAGCCTGTTTGCAAGGTTGCTAAGCAATTTCAGTGGCAAAAACAACCCGTCAGTATGGACGGTAGGCACCTTTGGTGGGAAAAACAGCCTATTGGGTACCTTTCGTGGAAAAAGTTGCACCTTGTTGCACCTTTAGTGGGCAAAATAGCCCATCCAAAATGCTACCAGGCACCTTCGGTAGGAGAAAGAGCATATTGGTGCACCTTCGGTAGGCAAAACAGCCCTTCGACACGGTCGCCAGGCACCTTCAGTGGGACAAAAAACACCTTGGTGCACCTTCCATAGGCAAAACAGCCCATCGGCACGAACGTGCCTCTTCGGTGGGAAAAACAACACGTTGATGCACCTTCGGTGGACAAAACAGCTCGTCGGCATGGTCGCTAGGCATATTAGGTGGAAAAAATAGCATATTGGATCACCTTCAGCGGACAAAACAGCCAGTCGACATGGTCGCTTGTCTACTCCGGTGGGAAAATTAGCACCTTGGTGCATCATTGGTGGGAGAAACAACCAATTGGCACGGTCGCTAGGCATCTATAGTGGGAAAAACAGCCCATTGGGCACCTTCGGTGGGAAAAACAACACCTTGGTGAACCTTCGGTGGGAAAAATAGCCTATCGTCAAGGATGCTAGGTCCCTTCGATGGGAGAAAAGCACGTTGGTGCACCTTCGGTGAGCAAAACAGTTGGTCAGCACAGTCGCTAAACATCTTCGGTGCTAAAAACAGCACCTTGGTGCACCATCGTGCTTTTCTGTGGGTCAAATAGCACGTCAACACGGTCGCTAGGGGCATTTGGTGGGAAAAAACAGCCTGTTTCCACGAACGCTAGGCACGCTTGGTGGGAAAAACAACACATTGGTGCACCTTTGATGGGCGAAACAGTCCATTGGTAGGGTCGCTAAGCACCTTCAATGGGAAACACAGCACATTGGGCACCTTTGGTGGGAAAAACAGTACCTTGGTGCACCTTCAGTGGGTAAAATAGCCGATCTACAAGTTTGCTAGGCACCTTCGATGGGAGAAAGAGGATGTTGGTGCACCTTCGGTGGGTAAAATAGCCCGTCTGCAAGGTCGCTAAGCAATTTTTATGGCAAAAACAGCCCGTCAGCATGGACGATAGGCACCTTTGGTGGGAAAAATAGCCTATTGGGTACCTTTCGTGGGAAAAGTTGCACCTTGTCGCACCTTCAGTGGGCAAAATAGCCCATCCAAAATGTTGCCAGACACCTTCAGTAAGAGAAAGAGCATATTGGTGCACCTTCGGTAGGCAAAGCAGCCCTTCGACATGATGGCCAGGCACCTTCAATGGGAAAAAATACCTTGGTATATCTTCCATAGACAAAATAGCCCATCGGCACGAACGTGCCCCTTCGGTCGAAAAAATAGCACGCTGGTAGACCTTCGGTGGGCAAAACAGCTCGTCGACACGGTCGCTAGGCACCTTAGGTGGCAAAAACAGCACATTGGATCACCTTCGGCGGATAAAACAGCCAGTCGACAAGGTCGCTTGGCAACTTCGGTGGGAAAAATAGCACCTTCGTGCATCATTGGTGGGAGAAACAGCAAATTGACACGGTCGCTAATCATCTATGGTGGGAAAAACAGCCCGTTGGGCCCCTTCGGTGGGAAAAACAATTCGGTGGGAAAAATAGCCCGTCGTCAAGGTTACTAGGCCCCTTCGATGGGAGAAAAGCACGTTGGTGCACCTTCAGTGCGCAAAACAGTCGATTCGCACAGTCGCTAAACACCTTCGGTGTTAAAAATAGCACCTTGGTCTACCATCGATGTGAAAAACAACCCATTGGCACGGTCGTTATGCACCTTTGGTAGGCAAAACAGCCTATTGGTAAGGATGCTGGGCATCTTCGATGGGAAAAATAGTACGTTGGTGCAACTTCAGTGGGCAAAATAAACCGTTGGCAGGGTCATTAGGCACTTTCGGTGGGAAAAACAGTATATTAGTGCACCTTCAGAGGGAAAAATAGCCATCAACACAGTCGCTATAGACCTTCAATGGGAAAACAACATGTTGGGCACCTTCGGTGGGAAAACAACACTTTGGTGCACCTTCGATGTACAAAACAGCCTGTTGACACAGTCGTTAGGCACCTTTGGTAGGCAAAACAGCCAGTGTGCATGGACGTTAGGCACCTTTGGTAAGAGAAACAACATCTTGTTGCACCATTGATGGGAAAAATAGCCCATTGCAAGGTTTCTAGGCACCTTCGGCGGGAAACTGAGCACGTTTCAGCAACTTTGATGAGATAAACAACCCGTTGGGCACCATCGGTGAGAAAAACAACACCTTCGTGCACCTTCAGCACGCAAAATAGCACGTCAGCATGATCACGACGAACCTTCGATAGGAAAAACAGCCTATTGGCACGGACGCTAGGCACCTTTGGTGGTAAAAACAACACGTTGGTGCACCTTCAGTGGCCAAAATAGCCCATCGGCATAGTCACTAGGCTATTTTGGTACGAAATAAAGCCCCTTGGGGATGCTTTGGTAGGCAAAAGAGCCAGTCAGCATGGTCGCCACGCAACTTTAGAGGGAAAACCAACACCTTGATGCACCTTCGGTGGAAAAAATAGTCCGTTGGTATGGTCACTAGGCACCTTTGGCGGGAAAAACGACACCTTGGTGCAGCTTTTGTGGAAAAAACATCCCGTCAGTACAGATGCTAGGCACCTTTGGTGGCAAAAACAGCACATTGGTGCACCTTCGATGGGCAAAACTACCTCTCAGCATAGACGCTAGGCTCCTTCGGTGGGAAAAACAATACATTGGTGCACCTCTGCTTGGCAAAACAACCCGTTGGCACTCTCGTTAGGCAACTTCGGTGGGAAAAATAGCACCTTGGTGCACCATCAGTGGGCAAAATAGCTCGTCGTCATGGTCACTA
>JAOSBO010013688.1:0-32402 GCA_027563915.1 Erythroxylum rotundifolium
AGGAAAATGCAATATGAGATATTGTAGGATGCAATATTATTTCTTCTATAGCTATGCTTAGTACTATGACTTACCTTATATAGTTCCAATTGAATCAATTAGCAAGATTTCATATTAGATACGAAATGCTAAGTCTTTGAAATTGTTAAAGTTAGTGATTTAAGGACGTGATGCTTAGCTAAAGCATATATTATCCATATAGTTTAGAACTAAATTGGATAATAAAAGGTTATGAGATATCCAAGAGATTGGATATAATCTTACAGAATCATTGAACAAATTGTTTGATTCAATGTATACTTATAGGAGAATAGTTCTTACGATAAGTAGTGGGAGTAAGAAAGAATTTGAAGTGTTCAAATCTCATAAAATTATATCCAATTGGAACTAGTTCCTTTAATGATACATTTGACGTATAGTTAAAAGGTTACAAGATATTGAAAGATTCACTTTCATAATGAATTAAAAGAGTTTGTTTTGGAGATGATTGTGAATTTATCACGCCTATAAGAAGGTTAGTGGGAGTATAGTTTTCTTCTCCAGTGGGAGTATGTAGAGACATATTGCTCACAAAGAACAGCAGTTCTAACTTTCAATTGTTGAACACATAGTTGTCCAAGAACAACTCATGTTGGATATGAAAAAGGTAACAACTTTATTATGGGAATTAGATCTATATAGATAGATTGGACGTTGTTAACTTATTTTACGTCCAAGTGCATAGATAATCTACTAAAGATGTTTAGTATTTAAGATATCATATACTTATGAAGTATTAAAGATATCAATTAGTCTATGTGTGAGTTGATATTTGAGTTGAAGATGATAAGGATATAACTTTAGAAGTAAATCCTAATTCAGGTTTATTTACTTAGAACAATAGGATTGGAAAGGTTCCAATGTAGCAATAGTTGTTAATTGAGCTATAATACATTTTTCATTTAGTGGAAATGATTAATTGGATCAATAAGTTCTTTAGTGAACTTGATAGATTTTCTTTGCATTGTTCAAGACAGTAATGTACTATAGAACATTAGATCCATTAGGCATGCATAAGAAGCTATATGCCTCATTAAAGATTCAAGAATGTATTAAGGAAAAAATTTCTTAATTATGATGATAATTAACATGCAAGTTGTAAGACTAAAGCAAGTGCTCAGAGAATCTTATAGAATTCTCTCATTAAGCCACTTTTCTAGTAGTAGAATAATTGTCATATGGTGATATGGTATGAGATGCCTAAACGATTAATTTAGTGCAAGTGCGAGATTATTGGTTTATGCCCTACAGCCAATCACTTTGGTTGTAGTTTAGTGACAAATTATTTATAGGCATTATTTATCTTATACATGTTTAGATGTATCTGATAAAGTCCATGGAATAATTATACATTGCAAATGAAATTATAATGAGATTATAATTATGAGATTCATATTGCATTTATGTATTATTCCTAAAATGTTCTTAGTCATTGTTCTATTAAGATTGGACATTAAAAGAACGTAAAAAAATAGCACACGTTTTGTTTTCCCTTATGAAGGAAGTAGTCGATCTCATAGGCTAAAGTATAGAGATACTTAAACAAACATGTGGGTGCTTATTAGAGAACAAGTTCACTGAACAGACCTGATATGAGAAATCCATTTGGAACATTACTTGTATGTCTATGGAATTCTCATTGTGAAGATTATATAAGTGATCCTTTGACCTGAGATCACCAAAGTTATCTTGTATAAGGATTGTTACGTTTTGATACTTTTATGTTCTATTTAATCATAGGTCATTTAATCGGTAGTCACTAGATGTAGCATAAGCTATATGGAGGCAGTTGAGTGATCAAGATAGGATTCATTAGCCTAAAGTAATTAGGGAGAATGTTCTGTTGTTCTCGATTAATATTGATTCGAAAAATCCGTGGTCAAGGTGGAATGATATTTTGTAAGTAGTTTACAAGTATCATTAGTTGAATCAATAGCTAATGGCGGAGAACTAATATGATTAGGCTCAAAATAGAGTAGACATTAATTCCATGCTCTATGTCTAATTGGAACATTGGTAGATGAAAGGATTGAATTATATGAAAAAAAATTAGGTACAAAAAGGTTAGTCAAAACCACTTTGACATTTTTAAATATTTGGGTAGTCATGACGTGTTGCTAGATGCCAATCTTGATCTATGATTATAAATTATTTAATCCGAGAATTAAAGATAAATTAAAAGGAGTTTAATTTATCTAATTATAATTATGAATTAGAATTAGAATTTATAATCATTACCAACATATTTGGGAACCCAATGGGCCTCACATATAGAATGCGTTAAAGAGAGCAAAGTTAGTTTAATCAAGTTGAACTTGATTGTAAAGTTTAAGAAACTTTATGATTAAATATGAGATACTTAATAAATAAGGATCAATATAAGAGATTGAATCTTATATGCACATAATTGGTATTTAATTAAAATTATTTGTAATTTTAATTAATGTTTAATTGAAATTAGTTAATTTCAATTAAATTACTAAAATGTCCAAAGCTTATTATAAATAGACCTGAGCTCTATGGAGCTAGCACTTCATGCTTAACCCTCTCTGTAAGAGTTATAGAGTTCTCTCAAATCATTTTATGGATACCATTAAAGGCTAGACATTTGTTCAGCTGTGGTGGCTGAAGCGGATCAATTTCGGGAACAGTTCGAGGGATACGACAAGATGAAGATCAAGTTTCAAAATAAGGTACAAATTAAATTTTTGCTTTATTATGATTTGTGTTAATCATTTTATAAAATTAAATAGATCTTGGTTTTTGGGAAGTCAAAGTCGCAAAAAAGTTTCACAATTATTCCGCTGCGGTCGGGATCAGATCTTAACCTGATTTCCAACATACAAATCAAGATATGGCCAGAATGCAGATCCATGTTCAGTGAAAACACTCCATATAATATATTCCAACACACTTCTTCATCAACCTTACATGCAATGCATTCCGATTCTATCATTTTTCTCACACCATTTAACTTGTTGTAAAGCCTATATTGTTACTAACCTTTTAGGCTTTCAAGTAAGCTCAAACTTCAGATTAAATCAAGTCTCCACACAAGTAAAATTCATCACAAACTTATGATGAAAACAGGTTCATTTTGGACGACAAGTGAAGGTGATTTTAAGCTGATTTCTTGGCTATTTTGTGTAAGGTAAAAGGCTGGTTTTGGTGTATCAATTTGGCTAGGGTTCAATAAAAATTTCAGAGAAAAGAAGGAACTATTTTAGTGAAGGAAGTTGAGGGAATCAGCAAAAGCATTGTTGCTAGAATTTGCTCCATCATTATGCTAGGTGTCATCTTCTAAGCTCACCATATGTCTTAAGGCATGTAATACATTTGGATAATTAATCAGTCGCCACTAATCAACTCAAAATGCTACCATTTGTCACTCTTTAGTCGGTCCACATGTCACACATTAATTGGTCCATTTTTCACTCCATAATTAGTCCATTTGTCAACTAATTACTAATCCAATTGTCAATCATTTAACTATGCCAAATGTCACTCAATTTTAGGCTTAATCATCCTAATTTCTCATGTCTCAATCGGCCTTGTAACTAGGCATCTTTCGTAGTTCAAAAATACCCCAAATTTTATGAAAATTTTGAAATGTGCAAAATGTCACCAAAAATGCTAAATTAATTTTAATACACACAAATTCATTTTTCAAAACAATTAATCCACAATTCACATTAAAATCACATATACTTGGAAAATGTCAATGAATGCATGTAGAAGTATTTTAATGAATGTCAATATGATTCACGTGTATGAGCATGCCATATGTTCCATGAAATGTACCACTAAATTCTGAATGAACTCTTGTGTATATATCCTAGGGTTCTAACCCTGACCATGGAATAATGGGATATTACATCTATTAGATATACTCCCTATGCTGAATTGTTGTTATTATTATTGTAATATAAGATATTTCTTATATTTACTTTGTATTGATTTGATTTATAATCTATTTCCATAGATTAATCTTATCTGCATAATGACTGATTGAAGAATTCAATTAAAGAGGCCCTTTCAACTTAGTGGTAGAGTAATGCCATGGGGAGACGTAAGTCATTGGTTCAAATCCAATAAGGGGCTTTGCCTCTTTTTTCATAAAACTACTTAGGTAGTATTTATAGTTTATTATTTGAATTGAGGGGAGAATAGAAATATTGTTGATATTTTTAATAAAAAAGGTAAAAAATATGTAATTGATTTTACTTTAACTAATATTAATTAAATTAAATTAATATTCATTTAAAAAATTCAAATTGAATTTTAAATTCTTCTCAGTTTGAAATTATAAATAAATCGGAATTTATTCTAATAAGTTAACATCAACATTCTAGTAAGATTTATATTATAATTTTTAGATTATGGATTATAAGAATTCTAGTTATTTATAAAGTTGAACATTTCTTTAGTTTTTACTATAAATTTGATTCTAATTTCTATATTTTATTATAATAGAATGAAAATGAATAATTTAATTAATGAAATAATTGGATTATTAATTATAATTAATGAATATTTTATTATTAATTAATGAAAAATGAATGATAAGTTGACTATTCAATCGCGAAAATTTACTATTTTCTAATATTCCAATCAAATCAGTAGTAAAGATTCCATTAGAAATCAACAAAGAAAAAGTAAGTGGACCTAGCCCATTAAATCCTGACTAGATCTGCTATTCTGATATTTAAATTCGATATTTGTGAAATTGAAATAATAGATCTGGTTTTTCTTTCATTTTATATTTCTTTGGACTCCAAAAAAATCTATCAATATTTATGATTAAATCTTCTTGTTCCTAATTATTATATAAAAAGAAATGAATATTTCTTTCTTCCTCCTTCCCTAGAAAAAGTTTATTTGAAATCATAATATAAGCCATATAGGAGACATCTTTAATATTTTTCTTAGATTCTAGAGTACAGGATCCATTTTCATTGGTATTTAAACCTAGATAAGATTTATATATAATAAACAAGTATATGACAAACAAGATTTATCTATCTACTTCATGTACCAAATATTTCTATATTGATGGATAAAATAATAGATTTATTTTGATTCTAACAATGGAATTCTAATGCAGAATATAAAAGGTGTGAGAAAGACTTTTATTTCAAGTTTCCTAATAATGTATTGAATACTATTATTGAAATAATAGTATTGAATTGAATAAGATAAAAACTCATTCCCCTTCAGAACAGATATAAAATAGATAGAAAATATTCAAAGTTCCTTTCTTGCTTTGACCTATTAAAAAACATACTCTAGTGTTTTAGATTCTTCTAAAAGAAAATGAAATAAATAAGATGACAATAAAAAAGAAAGTATAAAGTATTAAAATAAGAAAATATATGATATTCTAGTAATTTAATGCGCACAGAAATTAAAAGAATACATAAAAATATTTAAAAATTTCATGAACAAGATCCAAAAATACGATTAGGCTAATAGAATACGAGAAAGAAGTCTAAGGATCAACTGGTAACTACAAACGGGATCGCTTGTTCTTTAAATATTTCTTTTTCAGAAAATGCATGGTTCATATAGTTATTAAAACTAAAAAGAACCGAATTGAGTTCATGAATGGACTTAATATATTAAGTAAGTCCGGCTATGAACCAATAAAAAAATTTTATCTTCGAAATCTAGGAGAAATTATAAGGGTCAGTGTATGAGAAATCAAATCATACATAAATGATAGAAATTTCAAAGGACCTAAAAATGCTATGAGGTGCTCGGAAATGGTTGAAGTAGTTGAATAGGAGGATCAGTATTACTATAGCCCTTAATAAATTTCGTAAAGATGAAAATGATTTATTTAATAATATGGATGGCTGGCTACGTAGGGACCATTTTGTTTTTGTAGGTAAGTCTAGCCTGTTACTCTTTCCTTATGCCTATTTCACCTTAGGGGGTTGGTTTTCAGGTACAACCTTGGTAACTTCATGGTATACCCATGGATCAACAAGTTCTTAATCACCATTGCTTCTACTCCTACAAATAGTTTAGCCCAATCTTTATTGTTATTATGGCGCCTTGAAGCACAAGGAGATTTTACTCGTTGTTCTCAATTAGGTGGTCTGTGGACTTTTTTTTCTCTCCATGACACCTTTAGGCTAATAGGTTTTACGTTACATCAATTCAAACTTGGTTGATCCATTCAATTGCGACCATATAATACAATCTCATTCTCTACTCCAATTGATTTTTTTTATTTTTAATTTATCCACTAGGTTAGTCTAGTTGGTTCTTTGTGCCCAGTTTTGGCGTAGCAGCTATATTTCGATTCAACCTCTTTTTCCAAGGGTTTCATAATTAGACATTGAACCCATTTCATGCGATGGGAGTTATCGGTGTATTGGGTACTACTTTGCTATGCGCTATTCATGGGGCTATTATAGAAAGTACCTTATTTGAGGACGATGATGGTGCAAATACATTCTGTGCAGTTAACCCAACTCAAGCTAAAGAAACTTATTCATCACTGCTAACCACTTTTGGTCCTAGATCTTTGGGGTTGCTTTTTCCATTAAACGTTCGTTACATTTCTTTGTGTTATTTGTACCAATAACTAGTTTATGGATGAGCAATCTTAGAGTAGTAGGTCTAGCTATGAACCTATATGCCTATGACTTCGTTTGTTAGGAAATCCTTGCAATAGAAGATCCTAAACTTGAAACTTCTACACCAAAAATATCTTTTAACTAAGGAATTCGTGCTTGGATGGCGGCTCAAGATCAACCTCGTGAAAACCTTATACTCCCTATGGAGGTTCTGCCCATGGAAATGCTCTTTAATTTAACTTTAACTTTAGCTGGTCATGACCAGGAAACTACTAGTTTCGCTTGGTAGGCTGGAAATGCCCGACTTATTAATTTATTCGGTAAACTACTGGGAGCTTATATAGCCATGCTAGATTAATCGTATTTTGGGCCAAAGAAATGAACCTATTTGAAGTGGGTCATTTTATACCGGAGAAGTCAACGTATGAACGAGGATTAATTTTACTTCCCTACCTAGCTACTTTAAGTTAGGGGGTAGGTCCTGGTTGGGGGGGGGGGATTAGAGACCTTTCCATGCTTTTTATATGGCATACTTCACTTAATTTCCTCTACAGTATTGGGTTTTGGTGGTGTTTACCATGCATTTTTGGTTATGTTTGGAAATATAGAAATAAAATGACAACAATTATAGGTATTTGTTTAATCTTGGTAGGTATAGGCCCTTTTCTTCTAGTATTCAAGGCTATTTATTTTGGGGGTGTATATGATACCTGGGCTCTAGGGAGGGGGGGATGAAAAAAATTACCAACTTGACCCTTAGGCCAAGTGTTATTTCTGGTTATTTACTCAAATCTCCTTTAGGAGGGGAAGGATGGATTGTTAGTGTGGATGATTTGGAAGATATAATAGGTGGCTATATATGGTTAGGTTCCATTTGTATGGCCATGTATGATGGTTTCATTTTTTGTTGCTTTGTCTGGTTTAATAATACCACTTACCCTTGTGAGTTTTATGGTCCCCCCAATCCAAAAGCTTCACAAGCTCAAGCTTTTACTTTTCTAGTTAGAGATCAATGTCCTGGGGCTAATGTGGGATCCGCTCAAGGTCTTACCAGTTTAGGTAAATGTCTAATGCACTCACCCACTGGAGAGTTAACTTTTAGAGGAGAAACTTATGTTTTTGCGATTTGCGAGCTACTTAGTTAGAACCTTTAAGGGGACCAAATGGTCTGGACTTGAGTAGGTTGACAAAGGATATATAACCTTAGCAAGAAGGACATTCTATAGAGTATATGAGCCATGCCCCTTTAGGTTCATAAATTTCGTAGGTGGAGTACCTATTGAGATCAATGCAGTCAATTACGTCTCTCCTAGAAGTTGGTTAGCTACTTACCATTTTGCTTTAAGGTTCTTCTTATTTGGAGGCCATTTATGGCATACTAGAAGGGCTCGTGCAGCTACAATAGGATTTGAAAAAGGAATTGATCTCGACTTTGAACCTATTCTTTCCATGAATCCTCTTAACTAACTAAGACAAGAGATCCAATACTTTAAGTAGGAACCAATTTGATTCAACCATACATATTGATTGAGTCAAACAAGTCATACTTAAACTTAATAAAGTATTCCTTTTTCTTTTCTTTTCAACTCATTTAGATATAATCCACTTTTTCTAGCTCAACCTGGTGGGATAGCCGAGTCATTTACCCTTAAGGATACTATTCGATTCAAAACCAATAATGACATAAATCTATTTAAAAGGAGAGAGAGGGATTTGAACCCTCGATAGCTCCATGCAAGCTATACCGGTTTTTAAAACCGGAGCTATCAATGACTCAACCGTCTCTCTAAAAAATAATTTCTACTTTACTTTTTTTTATTTTGCCGAATAGAGCATAGCTATAAAAGTGGATATCATCACTATACTAGAGAAAGACATTAGGTATGAGTCCATACGTCTATCTATTTATGTATATAGAATATATATATATATATTGCATATACAGATAGATACAGGATCTAGCATGACCTTTTATGAAGTAAAAAACCACTCTCGATCCCATGTTTTGAATAAAGTGGAAAAAGGGTAGTAATAAGTCATACAGAGTCAAAGGATTCATGGTATAACCCCACCATGATGCCTTTTTCTATTTTTTACCTAATAAGGAGATCAAATTGTATAGTTCTTTTGTGGGTAGCTTGGAGGATTATAAACATGACTATTGCTTTCCAATTGGCTGTTTTTATATTAATTGTTATTTCTTCAATCTTATTGATTAATGTACCTGTTGTTTTTGCTTCTTCTAATGATTGGTCGAGTAACATAAATATTTTTTTTTGGTACCTCATAATGGGTTTGATTAATCTTTCTAGTAGGTATCCATAATTCGCTCATTTCTTAAACTCATTCGTTCTAGAGAAAAAAAGAAATGACCCCTCCTCAGAATTTTTTGGGGTTACGAGATACATTCAAGTTCACTATAAGTTCCCAAAATGGAAACTACAAATAAAGAAAACAAAAATGTAGAGGGAGGGGTCAAACTTTCTTGTAATTTTAAATTTCAAAAAATAATTAAAACAAATGTAATTAGATGTAAAATGAAATGGAATATGAAAAAACAAAACTTCTAAAAATAATTCAAAATTTTGTCAAAAAAGAAATAATTATAAATTCAATTATTTTACAATAAATTATTATATATAGGTAATTATTATATATGTATATATAGAAATAATTATAATATAATAAACATATGTATAAACTAAAATGGATAAGATATAAACAAAAAAAAGTTGAATTAAATAAACTATAAATATAAAATAAGTATTTCAATTATATGAAACCAAATTATATAAATAAACTAATTAAAAATGAACTAATTATATAAATCATTATCCTTATAAATTATAAGCATAACCAGATTATTCTAAATTTACCAATTACCATTATAAGTATAAATAGATTATTATAACTATAAATGTATTTACCTATTAACTATTAAATAGATTAACTATAAAATGGGAATGGATTTAGATTTAACAGAAAAAAAATTTAACTATGAATAGATATTATTATATATAAATAATTATAGAGCATTATTGCTATATATAGTTCTTATATATATATATTTCTATTAAAATGTATTCTATAATGTAATATAATAGAATTGAATAATAAATATTCTATAGAAATTTATTATATATATTTATTTAGAATAATAATGTAATAATAATTATTCTATTGTAGGTTATAGTAATTATAGTCCTCATTATGTAAAAAAAAAACTAGTATAGTTATTCACAAATATGATGCAGACATTACATATCAAAAACTAAAACAATGCAGATATAGTCAAATGATAAAATTTCTCTTTGCCAAGGAGAAGATGCGGGTTCGATTCTTGCTATCCGCCAAAATTGCTTTATTTACTAGAATGCTCTTTTAATTGGATAAAGGAGTCAGTACATTTAACCAAGATACTATTTTATTAGCATAGTGTCACACCCCCCCCCTTCCGCGGTGGCCTCTTCTTTTCTTTCCTCCCATATTCCAACAGAAAAGTGTTAATTAATTAATTAACAGTTAAAGTGAATAGGAACAACTTTTTTTGTGAAAAAGAATGTTATAAAGACGGGATTTGAACTCGTGACCTAAAGGTTATGAACCTTATGCGCTACCAAGCTGCTCTACCCTGCGTGATGAAAAGAAGAACCGGGAACTACAAGCCTTGAATGTGCCCCTTTACCATATCTATACAAATAAAATAGTACATTTATACATAATGGTAAAGGGGCTTCTCCATGATCATAGAAATAAATAGAAAAATGAAGAGAAAATTGGAATCATTATCAACTTGATCTTGTTTCCCCTAGTAACAGGCATGCATGAACCATTTCACAAAGTATATTTCCGGATAGTCTAAAGTCTCGATAGTTAGCTCTTGGTCTTCCAGTCAAAAAACAACATCGATGAAGACGTGTTGGTGCGCTATTTCATGATGGGGATTGTAACTTCGCATGAATTTTCCATTTCTTACCCAACAATGGAACTTTGCTTATTTGTTTTTTGGGGATCTACGAATCCAATGACATTTTTGTTCGAATTTTTATCTCTTCCTCTCTTGCTGAATCAAACCTTTTCTTGCCGTAATATTTCACTTCCTATTATGTTAGCTATTATATTCATATCACTAATACAAGCTAGATATTAGATGTAGAAATATCAAAATTTTGCCTTCTCTAAAGAAAAAAAAAGATATTAGCACGGATACAATACGTAAAGAACTAACGAAATTTGCACAATGGAAAGTGCTACAGGTTTGCCTCTCCTTCGAATCAAATTAGCCAATGGGGTATGTTCATGAGCCCATGCTAAAGTTTCAATCAATTCCTGTTAATATAAACGCCAGGAAATTAAGAACATAAATCCAGTAGCCTAAACAAGATGTCCAAATATGAACATCCATGCCCAGACTAATAAACTATTAATATCAATGAGATTATATCTATTAATAAGCTATGAAAAGTTTAACCATAACTAATCTTCTAACCATCCAATCAAATAAGTAGAAGATTTATTAAACTATGAAACTTTTTCAAAGCTAATAAAAAGTAACCCATCCAATAGTATTTAACATCCAGAAAACTGCCAATTAAAATGTGTCCTAAACTAAAATATCACAAGTACCACCTCGACTCGGTCGCAAGGAAAACTATAACCAAAATCCTTTTTATCTAGCATTAACTTAGAAGCACGTGCATCTAAAGCGCCTTGTACTAAGATCAATGTAGATGTATGTAAACCTAGAGAAATAGCATGATGAACCCAAAAGTCGTTAGGCCCCATTGTTAAGAATAATGAATTACTACTTTCATTAATAGCATTAAACCAACCAGGCAACTATATGCTTCGACCTCCATTGAACACTGGACTATTGGTTGAGGATAAAAGCACATCGAACCCTTAGGAAGTTTTACCATAAGTAGACTATATCCATTAGGAAAATATCAACATTTGTTTCTCTAGCATACCAAAAGCAAGCATGGCATCATTATAAACATAAAGTCCTAAAGTCTGGAATTCCAGAAAGAGGCTGGCCCAACTTAAATGGGATATGATAACTTTTTTATTGTCTAGCATTCTTGCCAATACATTGTCCTCATTTTTTTCCAAATTGTAATCTCTAATAAAAAATATAGCTCTATGAGCGAAAGCTCTTATCATGATGAAACCTGCAATGCATTGGTGATGAGTATATAATGAAGCTTGCATAGTAAAGTCTTGCACTATGAATCAATAAGTAAGGAATGAGTACATAAGTTGGAGCTACTAAGGAAGTAATAACCTCTAAAGAAGCTAAAGCAAGACCTAATTGAAAATGAAGTGAATTATTGATTGTGTCATAAAGACTCTTATGTCCATGCCCCAACCATTCCCTTGGTGGAATATGTACTTCTAAAAGATCTTTTATACTGTGCCCAATCTCAAAGTTAGTTCTATACATATGACCAACAATAAGAAAAATGAATGCATTAGCTAAATGATTGTGTGCAATATTGGTCATCCACAGACTTTGTGTTTATAGATGGAACACCTCAAGAAGGATTAGAATGGCGGTTCTTGCTCCTTGGGAGGTACCAAATAAATGACTACTTCAATCAGGATTTTAAGCATAAAGACCTAACTGACCTGTAAAAAGTGAGCCTCATCCTTGATGGAGCAGTAATACATCTAAGAAATTATTCCATTAAACATATTCCCCTCTAGAATCAGTAATAGCAAGTAAATGTCTTGTCCCGACTAGGAAGCTTACCTTGAATAGTATTGAAAAATAATGATTGAGATGCGATTTGGCATTTTCGAACTATGAAATGCTCTGTTTCCATCTCAGTTCTAAGTGTAACCAACACACTAGTAAAGATACGGCAAAAAGAAATGATAGAAAAAAAGCTCCAATAAAAAGATCTTCGTTAGTGCGTAAACCGATTGTATACCGCCACTGATAAATACCCAAATAAGTGATATTCACTAGGCCAATAGCACCCCCTCGAGTAAACACTTCCACAGCTAGTTGAACAAAATGAGGATCCCAAGTTGCATAAGCAATAAATGTCACATAGAGAGGATCCTATACCCATGCTTCAAAATTTCCTTGCCAAGCTACATAAAAGAGATTTTCAGAAGTCCACAGAAAAATTATTGCTAATTACCTGAAGTGAGAAGAAAAAATATTCTAATAAGGCTGTTCCTTCATAATATCATCATAAGTCTCGAAGTCATATGTGGTAGTAATACCAAACCAAATACGACGAGTTATAGGGTCTTGAGCTAAGCCTTGGCTAAACCTTGGAAATCTTAATGTCATAATGCCTTTCAAATCCTCCTAGACATTATCCTACTGAAATAATTCTTGCTAGGAAGAATGCCCATGTTGTGTCAATTGCCCCCTAAAAGTAATGGGTTACTCCTACAGCAAGTCCTTGGAGAAGGCTCAAAGCTCTAGTCTAAGTAGCAGGAGCAACTTTTAATTTATTATGAGGAAAAATGACTGATTCAATAAGTTCATGTCAATAACCACAATTGCTGAATAGAAACATTAAACTAAAAGCCCAAATAAAATGAGCACCAAGGAAAAAAAGTCTATATGGAGATGATGAAGAACTGTAAAACTAAATTACTTGGGACACCTGTGCCCTTAAGAAATCACAGAGCCACCCATTAATAGTAATCGAACTCTGCGTAAAATTTCCTCCCGTGATATGGTTACCACCCCTTGATCACTTATGCTACCCCAAACGTCTGACTGCATTTTCCATCTGAAATGGAATATTACTATCGAAATGGAATTGTACATCCAAAAAATCCCTAAGAAGATATACCATTTCGGTAGTAATATTCCATTTCAATTAGAAAATGAAGTCAGACGATTTATCTTCTTAGAGCTTTTTTGGATGTACAATTCCATTTTGGTAGTAATATTCCATTTCAGTTGGAAAATGTAGCCCAATGTCTGGGGTAGTATAAGTGATCATATATGTATATACATATTTATTTATATTTAGAAAAGCCCTAATATTAAATCATATTGAAGATATATATATATATATATTTTATATCAAGCATAAGTTCTAATACACGGTTTCAATTTTTTTATCTCTTGCTAAGAAATGTTTGTTCTTCAATTCATTTAAAAATACTTCAATTGGGATACACAAGAAATAAGGAAATTCCCTAACTTTTTGTTCAATTTCTCGTGGAGTCAAGTTCTCATCAGTACGAGTCAAAGGAATGGATCCCTCCCCTCTAATTTCCATATAAAGGACACGTGTAGCATAAATACCTTCTTTAACTTCCATTATTATAGAATGAATATCCTTTAGAAGAAATCGAAGTAAGATGCATCGATTTTTTCCAGGAAATCCCTAAGGAAAAATACACACTATTCTTTCTTTTCTATCAAATTTGTAATAACCACTCCCTACGTTCCATAAAATTAGGCACCATAAAAAAGAGATACTAAGTAGACCGGCAATCCCGTAGAAAGACATCACGACCCCTTATGGAAAAAAATGATTTACTGAGACAGAATAAAGATATCAAGTTCCTGTCAAGACAACTAGAAATTCAACCAATAAAAACCTTAATAAACCTAAAACAAGTATAAAGGCCTAGTAGAAATTACTTGTATTTCAATACCCCCCTATAAACTTTATCCATATATGTTCTGATTGACAACTGATCCGGTTGCATTTTATTGTTTATTGTAAGTGGGTGACTAGCCTAAATAAATAGAAATTGGAAAATTTTGACCTATTTTTTAATTAAATAAATTTCATCAACTCGCAGTATTCTGATGTGAATCTTTAGGTGGAATTCTTCTAATCTGTTAGATCTAAAAAAAGAAGAGCCCCTTTCATATGATCTTCTATCTTCACAAACTTTATCAACACA
The DNA here is from genome assembly GCA_027563915.1 of Erythroxylum rotundifolium. NCBI lineage: Eukaryota > Viridiplantae > Streptophyta > Magnoliopsida > Malpighiales > Erythroxylaceae > Erythroxylum > Erythroxylum rotundifolium. The sequence goes on from JAOSBO010013688.1 coordinate 14,514, forward strand.
CATATAGATAGATTGGCTTAGCAATTTTTTAAGCATCTGCCCCAATCTCGATTGTTTTTCATATAGCTCATTTATTCATATATCATATTTACACTTGAAAGAAACCACATCTTATATCCGATTAGAACAAATCAATATTTATGTTATACCGTAAGCCTAAGTCTTGAAAGAGATATATATGAAATATTAAATTTCTCCCATCAAATCTAAAAAACTTGTTTTTTTGAACATGAAGAGACAAAGAAGCCATTCCAATTGATAGAAATACTAAGCCCACTAATGGAACAAAAATAGAGGGTAAGTCATTGAGAATTGTCATAAAATGGGCACCTCGATTGAATAGTTGCACATTTATTTTGATTTTTATTATTCTAGTAATCTTTTTTGTTATATTAAATTGTTCAAAATATATCAAATATATCTTCAAATCATTATAGTTTGTATATAATTATAGTAAGTATATCTAAGTGAGTATATATAATAAAATATCAGGAATATAGAACCGAGTGAATGAACTTATTCTTCTTTTACTTTTATTATCTTTTTCCTGTGTTATAACTTTCATTTTATTAAATTTAATTTATAAATTTTATATTTGAATTTAATAACTTTAATGCATTTTAGAACTTTAATAAAGAGTTTCTTCTGCTTGTAAATTTACAAAAAACTCGTTACAATTAGATCCAGCAATAGGAATTTTTAGTAAATAAAAGTGGGGGGATTCAGTGGGTATGCAAAACTCCATATTTTTCTTGCAATCCATAGGCAAGAAAAGAGGATGAAATTTGTTATTTATTCTTTTCTATTATTTATATTTATCTTGCCCCATTTCATTTCATGGAAGAAAGAATTTATCTTGCTGATAGAGATTTCATAATTAGTAATCAAGAATATTGGTCAAAAAAATATTTGCATGATTCCTTATACATTTTACTCTTATATCACCCCTAAAACTCAATCGTTGGATTTTTTCTTTGATTCCAAGAAACAATAAATAAATACTTGTTTGTCAGAAATAAAAAAATTTTATTATTTAATTAACTTAAGTAACTGTTTAATTAATTTAAGGCTTCACTTTCTTTATGATTCAAAGGAAAGAAAGCATGGAGATGAAATAACTCATTAAGAACACCTTTAAAAAGATTACATGGTACAATTGGATCAAATAAGCTCTTATGGAATAAAAATTTGGCTGCTTGTGAACCTTCAGGTACTATTTTCTTTAATGTTTGTTCAATTACTCTTTTAACTACAAATGCAATGTAGGCATTAGATTCAGCAATAATGATATCCCCCAATATAACAAAACTAGTTGTCACCCCACCCGTCGTAGGAGTTGTAAAGATTGATACATAATAACTTTTTATTTTATTGATAATGATATAAAGCAGAAGATATTTTAGCCATTTGCATCAAGCTGAATCTCCCTTCTTGCATGTGTGCTCCTCTAGAAGCACACAGTAGAATAATAGGTAAAAATTAATTGGTAACATACTCAATCAAACCTGTGATTTTCTCGCCTATTATGGATCCCATACTACCACCCATAAATTGAAAATCCATAATCCCAGTTCGTACAAGAATGTCGTTTAGTTGACTTGTGCCTTTTTGAACAGTCTTAGTCAATCCTATCATTCTTTGATAGGAATCAATACGATCTTTATAAGGTTCCTCCTCCGAATGAAATTCAATGGGATCTAAGGATACCATGTTTTCATCCATAGGATCCCAAGTTCTCGGATCAATCAAAAGTTCAATTTTATCGGAACTACTCATTTTCAAATGATATCCAAATTGTTCTCAAATAATCATTCGTGGCGTCAAAATTTCTTATAATTTAATCCATAACAAATTTCTCATAAAACCCATAAATGCCTGTATTTTTTAGTTACATTAAGATCATTAGAGCTTTCTTTTTTAATAAAATCACCATCATTCGTACTAGTTCTTATACTAGAACTCCCGTTTTCTTTACTCCTTCTGCCTTCACCAAAAATAGAACTATAAATGTAACTTTCACTATATTGTCACTACCATTTAAAATAGAAAGCTTAATAAAAAATTGCTAGCAAAGATAACTGTCAATTCAAATATTGATTTAATTATTCCAACTATACTTAGAATTAGTATCATACATATAATGACCATAGTAAGAGTCTTAACTCTCAGACCCATTATTCATATAACTAGAATTCCAATAACTATAAAAATCAATTTCTAATTCACTCGAAAAAGAATGATGATTGTTAATCTCAGAAACTTGATTTTCAATATCAAAATGTATAGAATAATTTTTTCTATTATTATCCCTAACTAAAAAAGTGTCATCAGCATTGAAATGCCCAATGTCTTGGATGCTAACTAAATGATCAACATTATTTTAACTCGAACTGTCACTATGGAAACTATGGGGGTTTTTATTTGTATCATTTGTAATTAAGTCTTGACTTAAAGTCGTATTTTCAATAGGACCAAGACTATCTACTGATTACCTAGCCTACACCTGTATTCTAATTCCACATTGGATAACTTCGAATGGAACTGCCATTTTTCCATAGAGGTTTCTTGTCATTATTTAATTTATATCAAAATATAAATAAATGAATAGTAATTTGATGCAAAATTCATTGAAATATTTCAATTACTCTCAAAATACGCATATAGAGTCCAATCACTAGGAGTATTCACTAATATAACTAAAAAAAGTGGGTATTAAAAAAAGATTCTCTTTTCTTTTTATAAGAACCCGAAGCATCCCTTCACTATATAGAATTACATACTATATATAATTATTCTGAAATTTTAAAATTCTAACTAAATTTGAATAATTCTAACTATCAGTAATAATTCTAAATACTAAATACTAGAATAATTATCAATCTAAATAGAACTTAAATAGAATATACATTTTTCATGTTGTGTAAAATTTGTATTGAGAAAAGAAATATTTATTTTCTTCTAGGAATATTTCTAGGAATATGAAGAAGAACATTTTTTGTAAGGTTTTGCCTTTTAATAAGTTTCTATTCCAACACAGAATGAAAGAAAAGGATAGTATATAAGATAGCTAGAAGAAGTTGTGATACTTGGCTCTACTCATGATCAGAAATTAGGGATGTAAAAGACTAGACTGATCCTATAGATTTGTAGAATTCATTGTGGATTCAAGACAACAATACAACAATTTTTAAGTTCTCTCTTTATTTTTATTTAAGACTTGTCTACCTAACTAAGTTTGTATATATCCAAATTAGAAAAATATATAAAAATAGATACAATAGGTTCATTTTTATTTGGCTCAATCCTTTTAGCAAAGATTGGACTGAGTTTAATTGCAATTCAATTAAGAGAAAGAAAGTCAATTAATGGATTACAAAGTATCCATTGCTTCAAATTCAAATTTAATCTGCTTCCATACATCACAAGCAACAAGAAGTTTAAGACTCCATTTGCTAGCCTTACGGATAATTTCATTACCCTTATGAGTAAGATCATGTCCTTTGTTACGAGCTTATATACATGCTTCTAGAGCTATACAATTAGCTACGACACCAGATGTATTTCCCCAACGTTGCCTTAAAGTTCCTCCGCCAAATTGTAGTACATAATCATCTCCAAAGATCTTAATTAGAGAAGTTATATGCAAAACATGAATACCTCCTCAAGCCACAGGCAGAACACCTAGTAGCGAGACCTAATCTTGAGTGAAATAAGTACCATGCCTTCAAAATTTTTCAATTAAATCATCACCATGTAAATCAACAAAGCCTAGAGTGATTTCGCTTTCACCTTCAAGTTTACCTACTACGGCACCAGAGTGAATATGATCCTCGCCAGACATATGTAATGCCTTAGCTAGTACATGAAAGTGTATACTACAATTTTTTTGTCTATCAACAACTACATGCATTGGGCAATGGATGTGGAGAAGTAAACCATTATTTTGATAGTAATGAGCAAGGATAGTATTCGTAATGAATCCCCCTATTAAGTAGTCATGCATTATGATAGGAACTCCCAAATCTCTGGCAAATACAACCTTTTTAATCATTTCTTCACACGTATCTGTAGTAGTAGTCAAATAATGCCCTTTGATTTTAGCAGTTTCTGCCTGTGCTTTATAAAGCACTTCAGCACAAAAATAAGAAATAGTCTCCCTAACACATAAATGATTACGAGTTCATGTTGTCATCATCTTTGGAAAAATCAAGCCCATTGTGGAGACACTCATAAACTGCTCTACTGCAATTCTTGATGGATAACCCCACTTTAGGTTTAATAGTATAGCCCAATAGGAGGTGACCATACTTATTGAATTCATCTCTCTTAACTTAGATGCCATAAGGTGGGCCTTAGAAAGTTTTAGAATAAGTTGTAGGAATATGCAAATCCTCCAAACATAGAGTGCGTCGGGCTTTGAACCCAAATACTTTACCCACAATCAAAGTAAACATGTTATCAACAGAACCTTCTTCAGAAAGGTCTAAGGGGTAAGCTACATAAGCAATATATTGATTTCCTTATCCAGCAACCAGCTTGATGTTCTAACATCATCCTCTCTAACGCTCAAGACTAGTCATCCCTTCGGTCTACATGGCTATCCATGTATGAATAGAAGATTCAGCAGCTACCACCACCCCCACTTCCTCAGGGGGAACTCTAGTTTGAGGAGTTACTCGAAATGCTTCCAAAATATCAATATCTTTGGTTTCACACTTATGAGTATAATAAGTCAATTTATAATCTATAACATCAGCTTTAAATATAACACTTACTTTAGTCTCTGTTTGCGGTGACATAAGTCTCTCCCTACAACTCATGAATTAAGAATGATCATAGTAAAAAGGTCTACTTGGCATGAATTAGGAGTCAATGAAACCATTTGCAAGAATTTGCCACAAAGTATTAACCAATATTAGTAACTAATTGGAATTTTGTTATTATACCCTATATTTGATTCACCAAATACATTATTGTTGTATAATCTTTCATATGTATAGCGTAACCAAATCCTTTTTTTTAAAGTTTCTAGTCCTTACTCTTTTTGAATCGAAATATCTAAATTTCCTATTGACATAGATATATGTTGTATATGTATATCCTATATTTGTATTTGAAAATCTACAAAATTAGTCTATAACAAAAGAAAAAAAGAATATCTCAGTGTAAAGAAATATGTTGAAACAAGAAAATAAATAAGGAACTGTGAGATAAAAATAAGAAACTGTAAATAGAGTTTAGGTTCAAATTCCATAACAGATAATAGGGATAGTATTGTCTATAATGATAGACAAATGAAATGTTTCTAAAAGCCTTTTTTTTTATGCACTTGATATTTTGAAAATGAGATAATTGGACTTGAAAATTCACCACTTGAATAAAATGAATTGAAAAGAAAAAGTAAGTAAACAATTGAATTGGTTTCGTTGGATGGTACCAACGAAATTGAATGCTAACTATCATTTCTTACTGAATTAATTAATCAACTTGCTATAGAACATTTATTTTGGACTAAAAATTTTTGACATTTTTTATTTTATTTATTATTATGAGAATCAATCCTACTACTTCTGGTCCTAGGGTTTCCATGCTTGAAAAGAAGAAGCTAGGACGTATTGCTTAAATCCTTGTCCTAGTGCTAGATGTATATTTTAACTCGGGCAAGATGCGTAATATTCATAACGCTTTGGTAGTTAAGGGTCAAGATACTAGCGGTCAACAAATTAATGTTACTAGTGAAGTACAACAATTATTAGGAAATAATTAAGTTCGGGTTAATGGAAGTGATTGACAAGGGAGCTCCTCTAAGAGTTCCAGTCAGCAAGGCCACTCTAGGATGAATTTTCAGTGCTCTTAGAGAACCTGTTGATGAATTAGGTCCTATAGATACTCGTACAATATCCCCTATTTGTAGATCTATGCTTGCCTTTAAATAATTAGATACAAAATTATCTATTTTTGAAACAAGAATTAAAGTAGTTGATCTTTTGTCCCCTTACTAATGTAGATGAAAGATCGGACTGTTCAGAGGAGCTGGAGTGGGTAAAACAACCTTAATTATGGAATTAATTAACAACATCTTGAAAGCTCATGGGTGTATCCGTATTTAGGGGAGTAGATGAACGTACTCGTGAAGGAAATAATCATTATATGGAAATGAAAGAATCTGGAGTAATTAATAAAGAAAGTATTGCTGAATCAAAAGTGGCTCTAGTTTATAATCAAATGAATGAACCACCGAGAGCCTATTTGAGAGTTGGTTTGACTAGCCTAACTATGGCAGAATATTTTTGAGATGTTATTGAAGAAGGCTTATTGCTATTTATTGATAATATCTTCTGTTTTGTACAAGCAGTAGCTGAAGTATCTGCCGTACTAGGATAGAATGCCTTCTGATATGGGTTATCAACCCACCCCTAGTACCGAAATGATTTCTTTACTAGAAAGAATTACTTCTACCAAATAAGTGTCTATAACTTTTATTCAAGCAGTTTATATACCTGCAGATGATTTGACCAATCCTGTTCCTACTATGGCATTTACACATTTAGATGTTACTATTGTATTATCAATAGGGTACATCAACTATGCTACCACCTCAAATCATAGGCAAGGAACATTATGAAACTGTGCAAAAGGTTAAGCAAACTTGACAATGTTATAAAGAGCTTTAGGACATTATGGCTATCTTTGGGTTAGATGAATTATCTGAGGAGGATCGTTTAATTATAGCAGGAGAATGAAAAATTGAGTGTTTGACATCCCCACCCTTTTTCGTGGCAGAAGTATTTAACAGTTCTCTGGGAAAATATGTCAGTTTAGTAGAAACAATTAGAGGGTTTAAATTGATCCTTTCCCGAGAATTAGATAGCCATCCAGAGCAGTCCTTTTATTTAGTAGGTAACATTAATGAAGCTATTGCGAAGGCTATGAATTTAGAAATGGATAACAACTTAAAGAAATGACTTTAAATCTTTGTGTACTAACCCTCTATTGAATGTTTTAGGATTCAGAAGTTAAAGAAATCATTTTATCCACTACTAGTGGACAAATTAGCATATTACGAATTCACGTACCTATTACCAAGGTAGTGGATATAGGTATTTTGAGAATAAACCTTAACAACCATTGGTTAACGATGGCTCTGATCGGTTATTTTTCTAGAATAGGCAATAATGAGATTATTGTTTTAGTAAATGATGTGGAAAAGTGTAGTGATATTGATCCACAAGAAGATCAGTAAACTCTTGAAGTGAAGAAAGCTAATTTGAGGAATCCTGAAGACAGGAGACAAATAATTGAAGCAAATCTAGCTCTTAGACGAGTGAGGGTGTTCACTCATAGTACACTCACTAAGTTTTACTATTCATAACCTTGGTAATTACCATGAGTGCACGGATCATTCGCATAGTGCCTAAGGTGTAGATCCTACGAGGAAGGGAACTAGTCCTAAAATCTAAAGGTAGCTAATTTTGCAACACTAAATTGACGGGTCTAGATGGTCCTAGGGTGAATTACTCTCTCTCAAGTTATAATTCTTAATCCTAATTAATAATCCCTAATTCAAATTAGTGAAATTACAGTCACTCGATCTGCAATTGGTCTAAAACCTAAATTAGTTCTAGGTTATCTATTAACCTATCGGGAATCTATGCTTAATCTCTCGTTACATAACTCTACCAGTTTGATCCAATTCTTTATCTATCGATTCACCTAACTCTCGTTAGCCCAAATCAATGATTTTTACCTAGCTCACCCTCTTAGTTTATTACTAAATTATTAAGCACATAATTGAATTCATAATCAAGTAGTAGAAAACACAATCAATTGAATTTTATTAATCTCAAAAATTAATATCCAAAGGTGAGTATAAACTCGACTCAACATTCAACACAATAAATCTCATCACCTATTTCAATTCTATACATAAATAAAACTAAAATAAATGGAATTAGTCTTAGGAATGGAATCTCGGAAACAGCGATGGTGGGAAACCACCTATTCTGGGATGTACTTTATGTCTAGCTAGTCTCCGTGTCTCTTTTCCTTTGTCTCCTTCCTCGATCTCTTGATTTCTCTTTAAGGTTTCTCTCGGCAATGACGGAATCTAACTTTTGCAACAATTTTTTGCTCTCTCCAATCTCTCTTGGTGACTGCTAGGCATTGTTTTATTTATTTTGTAGTAACTTTAGGTCAAACTTGGGGTCGAAATGGTTCGAAAAAAACCCAAAAATGGAGTTGTCGTGTCAGCCCAACGTAGGGCACAATCGTGGTTGGAGCTTTACCCTTTCTATCACGAGTGTGGCTTGAAATGCATGATTGTGTCCTGTCTTGACACTCTTTGTCATGATTGTGGTCTAATGTGCACAATCATGGCCTAGCTGCTACAATCCATAAAAACACTTAATCGCACAAAATAACATAATTACATCCTAAATGCACACTCAACACTCAAATTCACCCTAAATGCATAACAATTTAAACCTTAAAAAATCATGCAAAACACAACTATCAACATCCCCACACTTAAATGTTTGCTTGTCCTCAAGCAAACAAAACAACAACACATAACATAACATAACATAACAAACACATAATGCAATAATGTGACAATTACTATTAACTCATGAAATAGATTTAACATTGGACGCAATTATTCGAATTATGGCAAATCATTATCAAGCAAAATAGATTGTTAGGAGCTTTGAGCTAAATACACAACTAAATCAAGACCTAGATGTTACTTTGATTACCATTTTCAATTATAAACATACATTAATAATTTTTTGGTCCTTTAGACTTGGTAACTATTCCTAAGTATAATTCCATGAAAATTCAAGCTTATTACAAGTCCAGTGGGTTGTTAATCTAAATTCTTTTAGGACTTAACCTTTTACTCAGAGGCAAACATTTGGGATGCGTGTCGAACTGGTTACTCAGCTATATCACGTTTTCAATTGGCTACTAGCCCCATTCATAACTCAAAGGCTAGTAGAATAGTGATTTATTAAACATTTATTAAACACATACTTTTCTCTTATTATTACCTACCATGTCACTTTTCGCTTTTCGTTTCCATAAATACTCATCAAGCTACTTAAGCTAAAAGGCCTCAAATTATGAATGAATGTGATAATCTAGAGGGTGCTAATTAGGCTGTATATTTATCTAAATGCTTCTAATATACGCATTTCGCAGGCTAATGATCAGTTGGAACCTAATAGGCTACGTCCAAAATTTAAAAAAAATTCACTCAATCTAAGCCATTGACACATTGACGTATTTCACACAATGCAACCTGGTATTACTATACGATGTGCAAAATCACATACAAGAGAATAAACACATAATCCCTCCGCACACTTTAACAATACATTATCCTCAATGTGTGAAGGAAACATACAAAAAACATAGCATATATCAAAATGTGAAGACAAGAATTGAATGAAGAACTAACCAAAACGAAGAATACAAATATCATAATAATAAACAAAACAACAAAACAAAATAAAATGAAAGACAGATTGGTTTAGACTTGGATCCTATGGGGATAGAGGTGGTGATGGTGTAGGAGGTGGTAATTGAATCCCTTAAGACTTAAAATATTGATGGAGTTGTTAGATCTCACGGCTTTGGTGTTGTTGCATACGCACCACTTCCTTGAGCGTTATGTTGATTTCAGACGTGGCATCTAAAACCTTTGTCTAGTGATAGTCTTCTTCTTCGTTATCATCAGATTCTTCACTTATCGAGTCTGCTCGTCTCTGCCAAGGTAGTGTAGGGTTAGAACTTGCTTGACTTCCATGCTCCACATATGTGATTTCTCAAGAATACCCCGCAATTCCCCATTAGTGGAATGGATAATTTCTGCTCGAAATAAGTGATGGTGATTTAGGATTTTAGCGAGTGAACTATTAATTGGCTCTGATCCACTCCAAAATGTTCACCAATGGAAGAGACCATGTACCCCATTCCCACATGGTTACTCTACTTTCATGGAGTTACAGTAAGAACATTTAGCATATGTGAGCATATGCATACCAGTATACTATAGTCCATACACCAAAGTATGAAAAGTTCTTTGGTCGAATACTTGTTGGTCTCGGATTTATCAAAAATCAACTGACACATGAACTTGTTTAGCAACAAATGTTAATGAGACAGGATAATGTTTTTAAGGGCATTTTTAGGGTAAAAAGGCTCGATTTTGGTAAGCTCATATTAGTACTGGGAAGTACGAAAGTCATTATGTTGGTCAACAATGGTGGATTCGGGGAGTCCATGCAAGATCTTTACAGTTAGTTTATATGCTCGCCCAACCAATCTAAACCATAATTCCTTAGTGTTCTTGGGGTCGAAGGTTAAAGTTGTGAAGAACTATAAAGTTAGCTCTTTATAAACCAAAAATTGGAGCCTAATGAATTTATCCCACTGAATCCTCTTAGCTAAGTTCTCTACCCACTCACATACTTTGATCCTATCTAATGTATCAAAATCGAAATATTTAGGCCCAAAAATTTGCCTAAAATGAATAGAACAGACAAGAGTATCTTCTTCCTTAGTGTAAATAGGGAATGGTGCTTTGAAGTCTGCTGCTTGATTCCTTCTCCCTCATCCTGCGACTTGTTGTGCTACGTAAGGCTCCCATCGGGCAGTTTGCTTAATACGAGGCATGATTGGGTTCAGTTTGCAAGATATATGGTTGAAGAACTCGAAAGGGATGTTAGAGCATTTAAAATTGGAATTCTCGAGAGATAAACTAAAAATGACAGTAAAGGTGAAAGTTAAGTAAGAATTGAATAAATAGGCGGTAAAAAGGGTAAAATGGTAAAGTTTCAATTAAAAGCACACATCCTCCACCTTTTACGCATATTCGCAAGTCACAATCGTGTCTTGGTATGCCACGATTGTGGCATGCAGCATATCAATTAAGGACATCTCAGTCGCAGGCCATGATCACGACCTGCTAGGCTATAGTCCTGGCTAGTGCTTATACTCTAACACCAAAGTCCTTCTTTTCCAATTCTTTACTCTTTCACTTCACCTTATATGATTGCGTAACCTCCCCCGTGACTTGAAGATCCTATTCCTCCTTTCGCTTTTATTTAACAACAGGGTAACCTAACCACAAAATTCAACTAAACTGTCAAAATTCAACGGAAAATTAAATTTCTTATCCCATGGGTTGCTTCCTATGTAGCACTTCTTTTAACATCGGTGGCTTGATGCTCTTTTACATATATGGTGTTTAAAATGAATGAATTGAAAGTAACATAGCCATTAATTGCAAAGTCTATATTTTAGCTCCCATATTTTACTTTCCACTGTCCTCACAGTTTTCCTTGCCTTGCCTTCTCCTTTGTTAGCGCTTCTTCTGAAAAGCATTTACAGGACCCTTAATGTCTTCCCATTCTCCTTGAGGCTTGGGTGTTTTGTGATCCACAGGTATTAAAGGAGCTTCGTACTCTTTAATAGTCACCTTAAAGCTCAGTTGCTCCTTCCCCACTCGCAACATTAGTTTACCCCCATCCACATCAGTCATTGATCTCACAGTGGCTAAAAATTAGAATAATTGGGGCATCCTCATCCTCGCTAATATCTAGAACTTAGAAATCCATTGGAAATATAAATTTACTGACTTTTTCTGGCACATCTGGTAAAGTTCCCATTAGTCTATGCGTAGCCCTAATCACAAACTTAGTGGGTACTAACCTTTGTAATCCCAATTTTAAGCTAAAAGTATAGGGAATCATATCTATACTTTCTCCTAGGTCCATGAATGCCCTCTCTATGATGATCTTGTTGATACTATAGGGAATAAAAAAGTCCCCTGGATCATCCTTCTTGACTATGCTAAGGATGTCTTCCAGTATTCAATTAGCCTGTATTTGTTCTATCACCTCTTCAATCTTATTAGGTTCAATTTCTTGCAACTTTTCTACTTCCCTTCCAGTATATAATTCCTTCTTCCCAAAAAAATTGGTGCAAAAATATCCGTCAGGTCATTTGCACAGATTTGCTTACAGTCTCACTTAAAGGATATTTTTTAGCCAATTGACATTTTGCTGACCTCTCTTCTTCTAGTCCCTCATCTTGTGTTTCCCTTATAACTATGATATGTTCCTTTGAGTTCGAATTAGTTTTGTTAAGAAGATTCTAGCATTTCAATTTAACATTGCTTCCGTGAACTACTACCCCACTTGGACTTATAAATCGATTCTTTATGACCTATTGGAATTTACTCTCGAGCCTCCTATGTGCTTCCTCTATTCCTCCTATCTTGTCCAACTTCGAATCCATCAAGCTTGTTTTTTCCTGCTGGAAGCTTGATTGGCTTTAGGTCTAAATTACCCTCTATTGTTGTTATTTGACTAGGAGAAGTTTGGGTGATTCTTCCACCAAGGATTATAAGTGTTGGAGTAGGAATTATTAGCCCCTCCATGTCCGAATTGGGCCCTCATATATTTAACTTTCTCTAGGTTGTCATCCCTCATTTGGAAATAGTCCACTATATTATGATCCATCTGGCCGCATAGCTCACATCTAAGCTATGCAACTTTACTATAGATGAGAATGATGTCTTCATATTGTTGAGTTGTCACGTCAAGTTATCAATATTAGCTTGCATTTCCATCATCTAATCAATAACGACCACCCCATTATACTCCCTAAGGTTGGTAGGTTGCCTACTACATTCATTGGCCTATAAACAGCTATTGCTGGCTATCTCCTCTATTAACTCCTCTGCTTCATCGACCATCTTCCTTATTAATGATCCTCCCGATGCCGCATCAATGGTGCCTCTAGTATATTAGTAGGAACTCCTTAAGTAAATTGTGGTGTGGGCATCTCCTCTGCAGGTCTTTGTAACGCTCCCAGGCTTCATTAACAAACTCTCCATCACTTTGTTAGAAGTTTGTAATTTCATTAATAATTTTGGTAGCCTTAGTTAGTGGGAAGTATTTATCTAAGAAGGTTCACACTAGTTGCTCCCTTGTCGTAATGTTGGTAGGGAACGGCAAATGGTAGCTAGCCTTTGCTCCATCTCTAAGTGTGAAGGGCAACAATCTAATTCTCACTACGTCTTCCAACATCTGGTGATATCAGAAAGTATAACAGATCTCGAGAAAACTCACGATGTGAACATTCGTGTCCTCATTTGTTAATCTATATAATTGGTTGTTCTGTTGAAGCATATCAAGGAGTGTTGGCTTTATTTCAAAAGAGATAGCTTGAACTGGCAGTCTAGCTACTCCTTGGTTGTAGGATTGAACCCTGGCCTTATAAAATCCATAAGCGTCCTCTCTTGTTGCCTTCTTGGGTTAACTTCTTAATCATTGTTTCTTTGGAACTCCTCAACCATTTGTGCGTTCTTGAAATTTTCTTCTTCTCGTCAAGCTTTCCTAAGGGTTCATTCTAAATGTTTGATATCGACACCTAAAGTCTTTGCTTCCCGATTCGAACCCCTCATGACTCTTGTGTTCATACAAGAGCACAATTCCTACATGACATTAACGAAAACGAAACAAAAATTAAAACTATCCTATTGCCTTCAAATATATAACCAAATTCCCTTCATTAGCAACGACGCCAAAAACTTGTTTGCTCAAAGTTAAACCAACTAAGTTTTACTATTTATAACCTTGGTACCACAAGCGTACAGACCATTTGCATAGTATATAAGGTGTCGATCCCACAAGGAAGGAAACTAGTCCTAAAATCTAAAGGCAGCTAATTTTGCAATACCTAATTAAACAACTACTATAGAAATTAAAATAAATCAACTGGTAATCAAATTTGAGAAATTAAAGCACCAAAAGAATAGCAAAAATAATAACTCACAACCAACCCAAAATTAACCTAGAAATTACCCAAGGAGAGAAAGTGGATTTTAATTTGATATTAAATGAAACTTAACCAATTATGCAACACTAAATTGATGGGTCAAAACAGTCGTAGGGTGAACTGCTCTCTCTTGAGTTATAATTCTTAACCCTAATTAATAATCCCTAATTTAAATTATGGAAATTACGATCTATCGATCTGCAATTTCTCCAAAACCAAAATTAGTTCTAAGTTATCTATTATCCTACTGGGAATCTGTACTCTACCTTTCGTTACAAGACTCTACCGGTTTGATTCAATTCTCTATCTATTGATTCACATAATTCTCATTAGCCCAAATCAATGATTTTTACTCGGCTCGCCCTCTCAGTTTATTGCCAAATTATTAAGCATATAATTGAATTTATAATCAAGCAGTAGAAAACACAATCAATTGAATTTCATTAATCTCAAAAATTAATATCTAAAGGTGAGTATAAACTCAACTCAGCATTTAAAACAATAAATCTCAACACCTATTTCAATTCTATATATAAATAGAACTGAAATAAATGAAATTGCTACCAGGAACGGAATCTCGGAAACAACAACAGTAGGAAACCACCATTTCCAAGACCTACTGCACATCTAGCTTGTCTCCAAATCTCTCTTCCTTTGTCTCCTTCCTCGATCCTTTGATTTCTCTCTAGTTTCTCTCCAGAGTGACGGAAATTCACTTTTGCAACACTTTCTAGCTCTCTCCAATCTCTCCTGGTGACTGGTAGGTATTGTTCTATTTATTCTCTAGCATCCCTTGGCCAAACTTGGGGTCGAAATGGTCTAAGCCCTAGGTCAAACTCAGGGTCAAAATAGTCCAAAAAATAACCTAAAAATTGAGTTTCCATGTTAGCACGATGCAGGGCACAATTGTGGTCGATGCTTTACCCTTTCTATCACAAACGTAGCTTGAAAAGCATGATTGTCTCCTGACTTGATGCTCTCTTTCATGGTCATGGCCCAATGTACACAATCTTGGCCTGGTTGTTGCTGGCTCTTCCTCTTCTTTCACGTTCGTGGCTAATGTGCGCAATCATGGCATGTTTCTTTTAGCTCGAACTCTTAAAATCTTCACTATTTTTCTGTGTTTAACTTGCGACACTAGCACACACATCAAGGTACTTAAAAAATATACAAATTAAGCTCAAAGATCCAAAATAACCCATAAAAAACACTTAAACACACAAACATACATAATTACACCCTAAATGCATGCCGAACACTCAAATTCATCCTAAATGGATAACAATTTAAACCCTAAAACATTATGCAAAACACTACTATTGCATGGGTAAAAGCTATTAATGTGATTTTGTAACTAGTTAGCATGTACAAATAATCAAAAGAACTTCTGTTTATACACTATATTTTTGTTTTCCACCAATTGAATAAAATCACAAGTAGAATTGGATTCAAATACACACAAAAATGAAAAATTCTCAATTCAAAAATTAAATTGAAAAAAAGAAAATAGAATGGAAAAGATAAAAAATTAGGAATTTAATAAAATAAAATTGGGGGAAGAAAAACTTATTAGATATCATTGATTTTGATATCTAATAAGTTCTAACTACTAATGGATTTGAACTAATCACTCTTATCGTTTGAAAGCAATACTCTAACCACTGAGTTAAGTAGGTCATTTATCATCATAAATAGAAAGAAATGGAAATCATCACAATGATGGATTATAAATGTAATATCATTTATAATCAATATCGATCAAACAGATCAAAGAAATAAGTAGGATGTTGGGTCATGCAATATCTATCTTGACAAGAAGTTATCGGCATAATAAAATATATATTACAATAATAAGGGTTATAGCTCCATTAGGTAGAGCACCTCATTTACACTCGCGCTAATGTGTTTTATAGAGGAGTAATCACATATTCAAATCTTTTTATTTTTGAGAAGTTTCTGTCTTACTCTGTGCTTTTGGTCTAATTTAGTTGCTTAATCGAACCTACCATTGAATTAAGATATTATATTGATATATTGATAAGGTGAATATCCAATCTATTCAATGCTAGGCATAATGATTATAAGACCCTAAAAAATTTATCTTTTCGTATTGTCCTACAAACTTTAAGGTGTATGAAGTTTCATATTGAATTCTTTAAGTAGAAGCGAGACGATGCATACTTCATTTATTTAACTTAGGTCATTCTAAGCCAAAAGCAAATGTGTGTCAAAATACACCTTCTTTCAAAAACTTTGGTAGTGCTCTCGAATCGAAATCCAACTAATTAATCAGAGCACATGGAGTTACCTTCTTATCTTTCTATTAACATAATTTTCGTAGACTAATTGATATAAAAAATTTGTTAATACGAGAGCCCAATTGAAAAAAACTACATGCTGGATCTTTGAAACAATTTGAATCATTTTGATAGTAATAAGTTTGATCTATTTTAACGAGATGGTCCAGTGTTCGAGTCCGTATAGCCTTAAAAAATGAAAGTAAAATTTAAATATCAAAATTGTATCATTTTCAATTCTTTGTTATTTTGTTGTTTATTGTTTGTAACTGGTCCCTTGCGGTTGCTTGGTTCATTAAAAAAAATAATATTTCTTTTTTTAAGAGAGAATCCAAAGTACGTCAAAAGGGAAAAACCAGAATATTACAAAACAAACAATCTTAGTTATATGATTATATAAGATTATATAAGACAATCTTATTTTATAATCTCATATATTCTTATATATTTAATTTTCTATTTTATATATTTTAGATTTATTTTATATTATATAGAAAACTATAGAGTAATTATATAGTAATAATAATAATATAGATTTAGACTATTACTATATCGATATTGCAAGAAAAAGGAAGTCAATACAGTGGAAAAAAATATAGTCGATGAGTCTTGAAATGAGGCATACCACAAAAAATGAACAAAACTCAGAAGTTTAATAAAAGAAATTCTTGTTTTGACTAAACAGTTAAGGATGAGTTGATAATTAATTTCAATTCGCCTCGACTAATCTAGTATATTATCCACATTCATAAGAGTGCACCTATGTTTTTGCATTATGAATATGATATTTTCTGGGCATTTCTAATAATATCAAGTATCATTCCTATTTTGGTATTTCTAATATCAAAAATTTTATCCCCAATTAACAAAGGGCCAGAGAAACTTTTTAGTTATGAATCGGGTATAAAACCAATAGGCAATGTTTGTTTACAATTTCGAATCTGTTATTATATGTTTGATCAAGTTTTTGTTGTTTTTAATGTTGAAACAATTTTTCTTTATCCATGGACAATGAGTTTCAATGTACTGGGGGTATTTGTATTTATAAAAGCTTTCATTTTCAGGCTTATCCTAATTGATGGCTCAGTCTATGCATGTAGAAAAGGAGCATTAGAGTGGTCTTAGCTCTTGAATATTCCAAGAATAAACAATAAATAATAATAATAATAATAATAACAACAACAATAATAACAACAATAGTAATAACAATAGTAATAATAGTAATAGTAGTAGTAGTAGTAATACTAATACTACTAATAATAATAATAAGAAGAAGAATGAGACAGTTATGAACTCGAATTCCAATTGAGTTTCCCTTACTTGATTGGCCAACCCCAATTTCTGGTAAGTCAACTGCATTAAATGATATGTCAAATTAGTCAAAACTTTCTAGTTTATGGTCGCTTCTCGATGCTACCAATTGTTGCTTCATTAATAAGCTCACGATTTGACTTTGATCCTGATGGACTAGTACCAACATCGAGCCTTAGATAGGCAAATATAATTTTAATAACTGATATCATAACCATAAAAATGGCTCCTTCTTTAGTGAGATTATATGAACAAATGCCCACCAAATATGTTATTTCTATGGGAGCATGTTCAATTATAGGGGGGATGTTTAGTAACGATTCTTATAGTACTGTTCGGGGAGTTAATGTAGCATCCCGTTACCTATGGGAAGGTTAAAATAGTAAATAGGAGTATTCAGTGAGAGGCAAGAGATGCATTTTTATGTTCATCCATA